>JAABLK010001113.1:0-11025 GCA_012295415.1 Phytophthora chlamydospora | reverse complement strand
TTAGGAGGCAACAACCGTAAAGCGAGCGGGACTCGCCGAGGGGCTTGGGAATGGACCCCAACAAACGTTAGTTTTGGGTGGGGGTGGTCGGGGGCCGCCCCCCCCCCCCCCCCCCCCCCCTCTGCCCAGCAGCAACTAGGTCTGCAGTATCAGGCGGCAGCGCGGCGGTGGATTTCCGTCGTTGAAGCGTGTTGGCTTCCTCATTGCGTGCTGCACCACGAGAAGAGAGCGCGATGCAAGGCCGCGCACCGAGACTGTCGCGGCCCCATTTGTCGGGTCGCAGCTGGCCAACGACAGGATTGCAGCCGTCAGGTGCTGCCTGCCCGATCCGGAAGAGAGCCCGCGTCGGCACTAGAATATCTACATGTAGTAGATAATCGTGCAGAAAATGCCAAGCGGGGGGACGAGATGGAGGAGGAACAGCGTTGGAAAGACTGGGTGCACACGAAGACTGTTTCGAGCTGCAACCGAACGACGCCCGAGGCACAATGCTGCGAACGCCAAAAAACACCAAACACACACAAGTTTGAGTGTGGGTGCACGGCGCGCTGCCTTCGCCGAAACCAGCAGTGCGGTGCCTGCTGGATCATTCGGACACTAGCGGCTGGTAGCCACCAAGCGGGACGAACGAAGGTGTCCTTGTTGTGTGGGCTGCGCTGACGCCTCGGACAGAAAAGTGATGGACTAAAAAAATCACCAAAGCGCCCGCAGCTTCCAGTCCGCCAGGCGGGCGCCTGATCACCAGGCTGGTGCGGCTCCAGCTCCGGCTTGTGCTTTGAGTTCAACACGCGTGGTGTGCTGTGCAAATCGCGGATACCGGAGACTTCAACAATCTCGTTCGGTCCGCCCTTGAGAAGCCCATCTCGAGCTTTTCGCTGGTCGACCGCAAGTTCGACTTTGGCTTGCCTTGAGGATCCCTTCGAGGAATGAACGGCACCGGCTGGATAGCGAGCAGTGAGATCGCTTCAGGAAGACCAACAGAGTACCGTAGGTCAAGTACTTCATTACTTTTGCCTGGGTCTTACTTCCAGCACAAATCAAACATTCGAGAGGCAACTGTGGTTTAGATTTGGGACTGGAGCCGCGAGGGCGTTTTGTCTTAAGATAAGACCATCTTACATGTAAGTGCTTCTCTCTCACTCCTCAGTGCTTCCTGCGTGCCTTTTACCACCAGTGGAAGAACCACTGACGCGGGTGCTGGTCCTGCTCGGACTGCTGCTGTTGTTGCTGTTGCTGCTGCTGTTGCTGCTGGTTGTCCTCGCTGTCGTGCTGGCCGTCGTTGATCGACGGGGTAGCCGTGGTCGCAGCGGGGACGGCTGAAGTGGCAGCAGGGGTGCCAGGGTTGGTCGTCGTGGCAGTGGGCGTCTCCGTCACTGGAGTCTCAGTGGCCGGAGTCTCAGTGACCGGGGTTTCAGTAGCCGCGCTGCCCGTGCTGGAAGCCGTCGAGCTGGTGGAGGGCACCTCCGTGGCCGAGGAGGCCGAAGCGGAGCTCGTCGTCGAGCCCGAGGAGGACGTCGAAGCGGCAGTCGACGCCGAAGTCGACGCGGAAGCCGAAGCAGAGGCCGACGCCGACGAGCCAGCCGAGCCCGAAGTGGAGGCCGAGTCGGAGCAGGCCACCGACTTCTCCAGCAGCATGCTGACATCGGCGTAGCTGAGACCAATGCTCGTCACCGTGTCAGCAGCAGGCTTGGCCTTAGCGAACCAGAGGAAGTCCGGGTGGTCGCTGTCCGAGTTGTAGACCCACTCGCCACCAATGATCTCGCCGGCGTCGTCCATCTCGAGCAGGTAGTAGTAGTAGGCGCCCGTCGTGAAGCGGTCGATGTCTCCCGACGACACCAAGCCGCCGTCCGTGTACGTCTCGTAGATCCACGACAGACGCGACTTGACGTACACAACGCTCTTAGCAGCGGCATTCCATGGGTACTCCTCGAGGCCGTAGAAGGTCTGCGCGGCCTCCGCGAGCGACATCTCGGTCTGCTCGTAAACCTTGAAACCGCGCACGGGCTGGTTCCACACCTCGGAGCTGGCCGTCACGTCGACGACGAACGAAGCGTTGAGCTTGCCGAGCAGGTTGGCCGCGGCAATGTGGAAGTAGGCCGGGTTCAGGTCACGGTACGCGTCGTTAGTGTGGCGACCGTACTCGTCAGCACCATCGTCGCCGCCGTTGTAACGAGCACCGGTGAAGACCGTCGAAATCTTGGCACCGTCGTAGATATCGGAAACCAGCGCCTTCAGGTCCATGGGCTGGAACGTCACACCGTTGTGCGTCACGGGGCAGTTGGGCTCAGCCTCGAGGATGGCGGCCGGGGCCCAGGCGTGGCAGATACCGAACCACGTCGGGATGCAGTAGCCCGACGACTTGCCGGCGCGGATGGCGCACGCGCTGCCGTCCGTGCGAGAAGCGCAGTCGTTGTTTGACGAGCACTTGGTACGCGAACTCTGTGAGTCAATGCCGTTGTCCTTGGATACCTTGTCCATGAACTCCGTGACATCGAGACCGAAGGCCTTGGCGTACTTCTCAGCAGGACTCGCCTGGTCCTGGCTCCAGACGACGTTGATGCTGTCCTGGTAGGTCGGCCAGTAGGGGCCAGCCCACGGCGACGGCGTGTGGACAGCCACCGTCGGCAGGTTCTTGAGGTTCATCTCCATCTTGGTGCCGAAGTAGGCCTCGAGCTTAGCGATATCCTTGTTCGACTTGGCCTCAAGCTGACGCTTGGTCTGCAGCTTCTCATCCAACTCACGGCCGGAGACGGCGCTGTCACGCAGCTTGCGGGTGGGCTTGGTCTCCTCCCAGCCAGTGGCGCAGTTGGGCTCCTGCTTGTCGGCTTCACTCTGGACGGTGTCCGTCGACGTGGTGGTGGTGCCGGTCTTGGTCGGTGCAGCCGTGACGGTGGAGGTGCCGGTCTTGGTGCCGGTGTTGGACGGTGCGGCCGTGACGGTGGTCACACCCGTCTTGGAAACAGGCTCGGTCGTCGACGTCTGCGTCGTCGAGCCCTGCGTCGTCGAGGTGGAAGGCGACGAGGTCACGTACGCGTCCTGGTTGGCATCCTGGGTCGGAGTCTCCTCCGAGACAACGACCGTGCCCACCTTGGTGAACACCGGCTCGGTCGGAGCCGTGGTCGTGTTGGCCAGCAGATCCGGGTACGTCACGGGCACCGTCGAGATGGTGGTGATGTCCGGCAGCGTGGGGTCCACCTCGACCGTGATTTCACAGTCCTGGTCGGCCACATCGGCACCGAAAGCAGGGAACTTGCTGCTGAGCTCGTCCGTCGTGCCGGAGACCGTCACGGGGTCGTAGTAGATTGACGAGGCCGCAGTCTGCTGCATCTGCAGAGCCACGACGGCTAAAGCAGCGGCGACGAGGTAGGTGCTGGGCGAGTAGACCATGCTTGTCGATCGAGAGATCCGGAAGGGTTAGTGCGTCAACCTGGGATGGAGGAAGAGCTGTGTAATCTTCTCGACACCGAGAAAATTGGGGAATGGCCAGCCTGTTGTTCGAGCTTGCTCGCTACGTTGGGCTGTCGTCGGGTTTCTTGGCCGTGGATATCCATGTAGCGTGAGATTTGTGGCAGAAAAGCAAGCCGCGAAGCAACGCTGGGGCTCTGAAAAGGCGAGGCTGGCACACGTGAAGACAGCAAGAGGCAGGCAACGAGGACACCTGGGATGGTGTGGCGCCGGCTTTGCGTCTTGCTGTTCGCACGCCACTTCGTCGGGCACGGTCTATGATCTCGAAATTAAAAGTTCGTATGCTGCTCGCCGTGCAGAACGAGGTCAGAATCATGAGTAACTTTGAACGACGCGCTGCACGAGGCTCTTTCTGATGTTTCGGTGACGACGGTGAACCTTCGGGGTGCACGCGAGGAGACCGCGTTGAGGTCCAGAGCTCGCGCGAGCCGACGGCGCACACACGAAGGGGCCACAGTTTCCAGTCGTTGCTGTTGTGAGACGTCGACAAGAAGTGCTTCAAGCACCGGCAAGCCAGCGCCGAGCTACCAACCTTGTCTGAATGCCCTGTCGTCTACGGCATTGCCTGTCGGATCACTTCTCCAGCCACACGCCGACCGCCCACTTGATCCGGTTTGAGGTTGGTGGATATCATCCACCACGGCTCAACACCTTGGCGCCGTTACGTCGTACGCAAATGAACCGATGCTATCGAAAGCTGGACGGCAGGCGGTTGCTCCAAGCACGTCGTGCTGGGCAGTGACGATCTTCTAGCGTTGAAGCTCGCGTTTTAATCTCCGCCGGGAGGAGATTAAAAATCTAACTGTGAAAGGCAAGACACCTTTACATTGAGATCGCTGCAGAGAAGGACTTGCACGGTCAGCTTCCTGGGCTGGGCAGCGGTCTCAACAGGAGCCCTCGACGTTGGCTCTTTGACCCATTCAGCGGGGTCAGCGTTACAGCTGCAACGGCGGCACGTCCGTGCATGATACGGAGGATGTTGCACCTCAACAAGCGGTCAAGCTTAGCACAAAAGCAATGCTGTACAATGACGTTTGTCAGCAGATGCCTCGACCTGCCAACGCTCGATGCTCTTCACTAGCAGACGATCGCCCCCACCGTTTGTGGCGACGACACACGCACAGCAAAACTTCAGGTTGTACACAACGGAGACTCGCATGATTGCGAAGAAGCCATGAAAACTTTCAAGTTCTTGCGTCAAGCGAGCGAAACACGACGGCGAGCCTTCGGATTCGGCTTTCCATGACCATTCACAAAAGTTGGTTTCCATCTGAGGATGCAAATCTCATGTTGTACAGATCAACGTGCCAGCCACACGCTCACGAATAAACTTGGACTCTGTTGTCGAGGTTCAGCGTTGTCGTTCCATCTGTCCTTCGCACAATCGGGTTGAAACCCGGCTCGCTCGACGGCAAGAATGCAGGAGAAGCAGTTCATTCTCCAATTTTCTCGGGCTCGAGAAGATTTCCTTGTTCTTTGGTACAGGTCAACGCCCCAGTAAAGCTCTAACCTGAGTAATCTCCATTTGCAACAATGGTTCACTCGCCCAGCACCTACCTCGTCGCCGCTGTCGTGGCCGTCGTAGCTCTGCAGATTCAGCAGACTGCGGCCTCGTCAATCTACTACGACCCCGTGACGGTCTCCGACACGACGGACGAGCTCAGCAGCAAGTTTCCTGCTTTTGGTGCCGATGTGGCCGACCAGGACTGTGAAATCACGGTCGAGGTGGACCCCACGCTGCCGGACATCACCACCATCTCGACGGTGCCCGTGACGTACCCGGAACTGCTGGCCAACACGACCACGGCTCCATCCGAGCCGATCTTCAACAAGGTGGGCACGGAGGTCATGTCGGAGATCACTCCGGCGGCTGACACTGACCTGGACGACTACTTCGACTCGATTATCCCGTCGACGGAGGTCGGAAAGGAGCGCAACACCGGTGTCAAGGAGGAGCCCAACTGCGCCACCGGGTGGGAGGAAGCCAAGAGTGCCCGGAAGCTGCAGACCAAGCGCCAGCTTGAGGCTAATGCCAACAAGGACATCGCCAAGCTTGAGGCCTACTTCGGCACCAAGATGGAGATGACCCTCGCGGACCTTCCTACGGTGGGGGTGCACACGCCGTCACCATGGGCTGGCCCGTACTGGCCGACCTATCAGGACAGCATCAATGTCGTCTGGAATGAAGGGCAGCCCAGCCCAGCTGAGAAGTACGCGACAGCCTTCGGTCTCGATGTCACGGAGTTTATGGACAAGGTGTCCAAGGACAACGGCATTGACTCACAGAGCAAGCGCACCAAGTGCTCGTCAAACAACGACTGCGCTTCTCGCACGGACGGCAGCGCGTGCGCCATCCGCGCCGGCAAGTCGTCGGGCTACTGCATCCCGACGTGGTTCGGTATCTGCCACGCCTGGGCACCGGCCGCCATCCTTGAGGCTGAGCCCAACTGCGCCGTGAAGCACAACGGTGTGACGTTCCAGCCCATGGACCTGAAGGCGCTGGTTTCCGATATCTACGACGGTGCTGGCGTGAGCACCGTTTTCACGGGCGCTCGCTTCAACGGAGGCACCGACACCACAGATGAGTACGGCCGCCACTCGAGCGCCGCCTACCGTGACCTGAACCCCGCCTACTTCCACATTGCGTCTGCCAACCTGCTCGGCATGCTCAACGCCACTTTTGTGGCTGACGTTGACGCTGCTGCAGAGGTGTGGAACCAGCCCGTGCGTGGTTTCAAGGTGTACGAGCAGACCGCCATGTCGTTGGAGGAGGCCGCGCAGACCTTCTACGGCCTCGAGGAGTACCCGTGGAACGCGGCGGCTAAGAGCGTTGTGTACATTAAGTCGCGTCTGTCGTGGATCTACGAGACGTACACGGATGGTGGCCTAGTCTCGTCGGGTCAGATCAACCAGTTCACTACTGGTAAGTACTACTACTACCTCCTGGAACTCGACGACGCCGGTGAGATCATTGGTGGCGAGTGGGTGTACGGCTCCGACAACGACCACCCAGATTTCCTCTGGCTGCCGAAGGCCAAGCCTGCTGCCGACACTGTGACGAGCATTGGTCTCAGCTACGCCGACGTGAGCATGCTGCTGGAGAAGGCGGTGGCGTGCACGGATGGCTCTGCTGCCGGTTCCGAGTCGTCCGGTTCTGCCGGTTCCGTGGCGTCCGGTTTTGCTGGCTCCTCATCGTCCGTTGCTCCGGCTTCGACTTCAGGCTCGACTGAGAGCTCCGCTTCGTCTTCGATTTCGGGCTCGACTGTGAGCTCTGCGTCGACTGGATCCGCAGGAGAGACTACGGAGGTCCCGAGCACTTCGATGAGCGCTTCCAGTACTGGCAGCGAGGCGCTGTAAGTGAGAACGTGTACATCGATGCTATGGCTTCCGTCAACGCTAAACTTTAATCGATGCGTGACATCACCGTCAAAGTTGCATTTATCATCTCGGTTTGGCTGTGTGTTGCGGAATTAAGCCCGCTCATCCGCAGAGCCCAACGTGTACGTCTTTGCGGATTTACCGAGTTCGTCGAGACGGCGGAATGAACAGTTGCACCTTGTGTGCGTTGATTCACTCGAACTTTCGCACAGCACTTGAGTCAACTATTAGTACTTCGTGAAAGATGTCGGGTATAAAATAAATTATTCGGCATGCGCTGCTGCTCCGATAAAGGCGCCTGCGTCATTGTACTAAGTGATCATCAAGGAGAGAAAGTAAGCCTTGGAATGAAATGCACCTCAGTGCAACAATGAGCAAATGGGAAGCATTCGATCAAATTCACAAACCTCAAACGTCGACACCGAACGGAAAACAAAGTATGATATCGCCACACCAGCTACTGCACAACGCGAGCGGAATCAGCACTTTTTAACTCTCGTGGGCCACCAACGCGGAACCGGGATTTACAACTCTCGTGAGCCACCAACTCGACAGGCCAACACTTTTCTCCAAAAACAGCGATTGATGACCACCCTTACAGGTGCACCAAAGGTGACGACCGAGCACAGCCATGAGAAGGCACTTTCACTCCATTCAACAAAGCTGGTCATCAACGGGCATCGCCAAAAAAACACTTATTATATCTTCCTCCCCTCGCTTGCAGTTCCACGTCTGCTGCTGTCCGCCATTGACACCAACTTCTAAAGCGTACGCCGTGCAGCTCTAGATGGCCCAGGACGTTAGCCAAGATATAGAGCGCGACGAAAGTCCAGCGTCCTGTTCAAACACCTGTTTGCTGTTCGTGCATCTGAATCTGACCGGAAATTACCCGCACATCATTTGTACCCTATAGGTAAAGTGGGGGCCGTTGCCTCTGGAAACATGCGCTGAACCTGCGGCATGAGCGACTTGTTCAACATGTTCACAAGTGATTCACGTCCTTGGGCGCTTACGATCTTGCGCTAGTGGCGTCGGAAGTTACAAGGGCGAAAGCAGTCGCAAACGGAAGGCTGCGAGCATCCGCTATTGAAACCACGGCCTCGATATCCAGTCGCACGTGAGGGAGGACGCCGCCGTCAAATCCCCAAGCTAGCGTATGTTATGTGGAAACTGAGTATAGATAAGCGCGATAGTCCTTCCTGCAAGTGCGTCGTGAATTTGTAACGTGGCGGAGACGCCCAAGCCATCTGCACTGCTGGCTCGATGGCACGCGTGCGGGCAGGAAGGCGAACAGCAAATAACCCCCCTGGCAAAGTTCATTCCCAAATCGACTCGGTCACGAGAAGATTACTTAGCGCTTCGCTTCCGTTCCGCTCTCCCACCACCACCATGGTCTACTCGCCCAGCACCTACTTGGTCTCCGCTGCCCTCGCCTTCGTGGCGATGCAGATGCAGCAGACGTCGGCCTCGTCGATCTACTACGACCCCGTGACGGTCTCCGGCACGACGGAGGAGCTCACCGACAAGTTCCCCGCCTACGGTTCCGAGGTGACCGACCAGGACTGCATCATCTCCGTTGAAGTCGACCCGACGCTGCCCAACATTACCACCATTTCGACGGTGCCGGTCGACTACCCGGACCTGCTGGCCAACCTGACCACGGCTCCGGCTGAGCCAGTGTTCACCAAGGTTGGCACGCCGGAGTTGTCGGAGGAGCTGCCGACCACCGAGGCCGACCAGGATGCCTACATCGACACGACCACCCCGTGGGTCGACACCAGCAACCACGACAAGGCTGGCGTGAAGGAAGAGGAGCCCAACTGTGCCACTGGCTGGGAAGACGAGAAGGTCGAGACCAAGCGCCGTCTTGAGGCCAACGCCAACACGGACATCGCCAAGCTCGAAGCCTTCTTCGGCACCAAGATGGAGATGAACCTCAAGAAGCTACCTACTACGGGTGTGCACACGCCGTCGCCCTGGGCCGGCCCGTACTGGCCGACCTACCAGGACAGCATCAACGTCGTCTGGAACCAGGGCCAGGCCAGCGCGGCTGAGAAGTACGCCAAGGCTTTTGGCAAGGACGTGACCACGTTCATGAACAACGTGTCCAAGAAGAACGGCATTGACTCGCAGAGTACCCGCAGGAAGTGCTCGTCGAACACCGACTGCTCCGGTCTGACGGATGGCAGTGAGTGCTCCATCCGCGCCGGCAAGTCGTCGGGCTACTGCATCCCGACGTGGTTCGGTATCTGCCATGCCTGGGCCCCAGCCGCCATCCTCGAGGCTGAGCCTAACTGCCCCGTGACGCACAACGGCGTGACGTTCCAGCCCATGGACCTCAAGGCTCTCGTCTCGTCCATTTACGACGGTGCCAAGATCTCGACCGTCTTCACGGGCGCTCGCTTTAACGGCGGCACTGACACAACGGACTCGTACGGCCGTCACTCGAACAACGCGTTCCGTGACCTGAACCCTGCTTACTTCCACATCGCCTCGGCCAACCTGCTCGGCAAGCTCAACACGACGTTCGTCGTCGATGTGACGGCCGGCTCGGAGGTGTGGAACCAGCCCGTGCGTGGTTTTAAGGTGTATGAGAAGACTGCCATGTCGCTCGCGAAGGCTGCCAAGACCTTCTACGGTCTCCAGACTTACCCCTGGAACGCGGCTGCTAAGAGCATTGTGTACGTCAAGTCGCGTCTGTCGTGGATCTTCGAGACCTACACGGACGGCGGCCTCGTGTCCTCTGGCCAGATCAACCAGTACACTACGGGTGCGTACTACACGTACCTGCTGGAGCTTGATGCCGCTGGAAACATCATCGGCGGTGAGTGGGTCTACGACTCGGACGAGAACCACCCGGACTTCCTGTGGCTGCCCAAGGCTAAGCCCGCTGCGAACACCGTGACCAGTGTTGGTCTGAGCTACGCGGACGTGAGCATGCTGCTGAAGAAGGCGGCGGCTTGCACGAACTAAGCAATGACTCCTATGCTCTAGTGGAGAGTACGGGAAAAGCTTGATGTGGATAGTTTTCTCGATAAAATGTGATTCGCATTATTTGTTGCCTTGATGCCTTTTCCTTCAACGTTCCAACACTTGATAGCTTCGATTCCGTTTGGAGAGTGTTGTCACTTTGCAGAGGAGCGACTGGATAGACTTCGCTGCAAAATGTACCTCAGCCACTTTGTTGAAAACGTGTCGATGTGTTCTTGGATCGGCGCAGAGGCCCCGGTACGCTGGATGATCAGCATATACAGCTGAAGGCGGAAGGGCTCACCGCTACGGGCTCGCCTTGCAACTGCGCATTGAATCCGCAGTGCTTGTCGAATCCTTGCCCCATCAAAAGTGAAGCTCTCATCGACGACCTGGTTCTGCCCTACTGTCGTCCGAATCTTACATGCACGACTGGGTCATGCGTGTCCCGGCACAGGAACTGCTAACAGGCTCAAGTTCGCTGGCCTACCGATTGTATTCCGACCCCCTTGCTGCCGTGGTGAGTGGGCTTTGGCCATGGAGAAGAGAGACTAAAGACCTCAATGATTCATGTGCACTGGTCCACAGCTTCGCTTCACTATCGGTAGAATAGCGACCGCGTCTTGGCCGAAACTCTTGAGAGCTTATTGGGAAGCAGCCTCCCGCACAAATCTCATGAGCCGCAGAAACGAGTTGGTAAATGCACACCTTTACGAAAGCTAGCTACAGGTAGACCAGACCGGATGAAGCGGCGATACTGTACTTCTCGCAAGACAAAGCTCGAAACTCCACGCATGTCGAGCATTTAATGTTGTCTGTGAGGACCATGCCATGACAGCACTCTGAACACCACTAGTGCTGCCGTGGTCTTCTCGACGCCTGTCTCAGTTGCACCAACGCTCTTGGTGTTCGTGCCGGGGCTGTGTTTGCTTGCTTTCGGTGGGCTTGCATCTCGTCGTGTCGTACAGGCTGGTGCTTTGCTAATTGATCCTCAATGTTGAGGCATCGTTACACATGGGCACGATTTCTTCCTTGCACTCGTCCAAGATGGGGTTCCCTTTTGCCATCCACGATACACATACAGTGTGTAGCGAGCGGAGCTCGCGATGGTACCTGCAGCGCAGGGCCGCTTTGAAGCTGTTCATTCCCAAATCTGCTCGCTTGCGAGAAGATTACCTTTCTCGCTCCACACCAGGACCGCTCGACGCAACC
>JAABLK010001112.1:0-11034 GCA_012295415.1 Phytophthora chlamydospora | reverse complement strand
GCTGTCAACAATTCATCTCGGCATTCATCTCGGCCTCAAACAGCTTCCGGCATTTACAGGAACTCCTCGCTTGCAAATTTTATCTCTCGCTTGGATAGTCCATCTAACGGAACTGCCGACACTTGATCACGTGCCGGAGCTAAGTCGTCTGCTCCTGGCTGTCATGCCCAGACTAGAAAGACTACAGTTGGCCCCGCTGCGAGATCTGGTCGAGTTTGTCATACTTGGTCCAAGTTACCTTTGCTGCAACGGGTTTACTGGACCATGTGACTTAGATCGTGTTTCGTGTCGGCTGAATCCCGCGATGAAAACCTCGACAGCAACATGTCTCGTCACCGACTCGCCTTTCCTGGGGAGTGCGGCGACCGAGGAAGCGTTCACCAAGTTCTCAGCTACCATCTGCCAGGACGCCATGTATGAAAAGACTGGATTTTTGATTTTCCCCACGAAGGAGACGATCGAGATGTGCGATGGCAAGCCATTCCGGAAGTGCTCCCTGCCTGGTAACATCGAAGGCATCTGCTACAACACGCGATTCCAGGTTCTTTCTTGCCTTCCCGACAAAAACTACATCGAGTTGCGACGAGTGGAGATCTTGCGAGGAATTGGTCCGAAATGCGACCCAGTTGAGGAGAAGTGGCTTGGTTGTGGGGAATGATGGATCACCTACGAAGGTGTTTCAGCGAAATACCTTCACGACACGAAGTCATGGGCTATTGTGTCTACCGTTTGTCAACGAGCTGAGTGTGGAAGCGCAGTGTATTCCGTTTGTCTCCGTGACAGCCTTGTTTGCAGTCACGCTGCCTTGACACCTACAGGTTAAGTAAAACATCATACACACGCCCGCAGATAGGAATGAGAGTGTCGGGGAACACGTCGGCATCCTCCGGAATGGCCGCGCCCGTGATCTCCTTACGCAGCTTCTTGGACGCCCGCTCAATGAACATCCAGTTCTGGAAACTGGTGCATAGCCCCTTGATCGAGTGAACCGCGGGGGGCGCTTTGTTGATGATCCGCTGGGCCTCCATCGTCGCCATCAACTGGTACTGCCCCTTGAGGACATCACTGGCCTCCATGACGACCAGCATCCCCTTGCCGCGCGTGATCAGCCAGTCGGCGTTCCCGGAAGCGATCAGTCCCTCACAGACAACCGGGTGGTCGGGGTGCAGCAGGAGCCGCTCCTTGTCCGGGTTACCGGTGTTGACCGCGAAGATGCAGCGCGTCAGCACCGCGTCAATGTACCTCTTCTTTTGGGTGTCGCTCTCCATCCAGGGCGGGGAGCTCACCGCCACCAGCCGCGCGTAGTCGGCTCGGAGCCCTTCCTCCAGGTCCTTAGGCAGGTTGGTCCTCGACTGGCGGAAGTTTGTGTCCTCGTGGACACCCTGGAAGATCCGCTTGATGCAGTCCTCGTCGATCTCCGAGAAGTCTATTCGGTCGGCCTCCTCGGGCTCGGCCTCCGAGTCGGAGTCATGCTGCCGCTTGAGGCCGACGGCCTTGACCTCCACGCGCAAGTGGACGCAGCCTCCTCCCCCGGCGTTCGGTCGTGGGCCTGGCTGCTGGCATGCTTCGAAGACGTGCTTTTGGTCAAGATGAAAGGAAGAGACCGTCCGTCACTCACACGCCCCTTGAACACCCCCAAAATGCGAGCGCTGTACAAAGGAGACCTCGTGGACGGGATCCGCCATGGCCAAGGCGAGCTGACGTTCGTGAACGGGGACAAATACGACGGCGAGTTCGAGCAAGGCTTTCGAAATGGGCGCGGGGTGTTTACCTCGCATCATGGCACTCGCGTGTACGACGGCGAGTGGAAGCGAAGCGAGCGGCATGGCGTCGGCAAAGAGAGGTGGCTGGCCAGCGGTGACCGATACGAGGGCGAGTACCAGCACGACGTCTTCCACGGCAAAGGCGTGCTCACCCGGGGATCTAGCAAGAGCAAATACGACGGCGAGTTCCAGAACGGACGGCGGCACGGATACGGCCGCATGGAATTTGCTGCTACAAACGCCAGCGTCGCCTGTGGTGCCTTGAAGAAAGTGATCGGCGCTGCCATGGCGAGCGGCGCCGGTCGGCAGCCTTCGACAGGAGTTACCGTCTACGTGGGGGCTTGGAAAGACGGGCGGATGCACGGAGAGGGCAAGTACATGCGCGCAGACGGCAGCTTCTATGAAGGCTCGTGGCGCGACGGACTTGCCCATGGCTTCGGAAAGGAGCTGGCCATGGCGACCGGCGAGATCTATGAAGGCACGTGGCACGCCGGACTGCGCCACGGAGACGGCACCGTCACGCGCAACGGAGCCAGACGCAAAGGCGCGTGGGAAATGGGCCAACGCACCAAGTGGACGACGGCCGAAGTGCCTGTGCAAAAAGCCAAATAGCAACAGCTAAGAAAACTCTGCAGTGCATTGGCAGCGCGTCCTGCTACTTCTTGGCCAGCTTGGCACCTCGCGGCCCTTTCCGTCGCCTGCAACACAACAGCATAGTTGTCAGAAGAAGACCAACAAGGGAATGTAATGCAAACTAGCGCGTACACGGCTCCCGTGGGGACGCGTCTCCTCTTGAGCAGCATCGGGTTCGTCGCAGGTGCTGAGCTACCAGCAGATTCCTGGGATGCAGTAGCCACTGCTTTGCCTTCTTGGACACTTGTGCTCGTCTTCTCTGCTGCATCTGCACCGCTCTTGGCAGAAATGACTCTCTTCACTACTTTCTCTCGCTGCTGCTGCGTCAGCATGGACTGCGGTGGAGTCTCGTGGACACTCTCCAGCAACTTCACGATACTTTGGGCCACATTTGCCGCTACGATTGGCAGCTGGAAGACCCCCTTCCGGGAGATCGTGGGGCTGAACTTGTACGTGAGCGACAGCAGCACCTCCTCCGTCTCCATCGTCAGGTCCACGCTCGGCCGCTGCTCAAGAGCTTTCTGCGATATAAAATGCCAAAGGTCAAACAGTATCGGCCTCTCATGGCTGCAAGTGGCAGCTTTACCAGCAGCAGCGTCTTGAACTGCGCCGCCCCCATCTCGAGCCCCAGCTCCTCGCTGTGCTCCTTCAGCACATCGGCGTCCACCTTCAGCTCCGCCACCAAATTCTCCTCCTTCTGCTTGGCCACTACCGCTGTGAAGACCAGTGCATCGCCCTCTTCCTCCCTAGCGAACAGCAGCCAGGACTCGCCAGCATACGAGCGTGAGAGCATCTATATTATTGAACCCATTTTTGTCACCCAACTTTAGTTTATGTCGGGCCTTATATAACGTCAACATCCTTTTTGACAGAAAACATCGCCCAGCTCATTTCCCGAAAGCAAGATACGAGCCATCGCACAACGTCGAGGTGATTGACTCGTGTGGGGACTGATGAGTGCGGACGCCATGATCGCCGAGGTGGAGGGCGCACTGCGGCGGCTGTTAGATCCTTCCACACCCGCGGGCGACAAGGCGCAGCTAGAGGAGCAGCTCACGCGCTTCAAGGAGACGCCGGCGGCCTGCCTGCCCGTGCTGTTCCAGTTGCTCAGGACCTCTCAGAACGAATACGCGCTTTGGTTCGCGGCCACGACGCTGGAGGAGTATGTTGCCACGAAGTGGGTGCACTTTCCCCCTTCGGAGCAGCTGCAGATCCGCCAGTTCGTATGGGACTACCTTCTGGCCGCTTCCTCCGGCTCTGGGGGTGTTCAAGTTGCCTTTGTGAGGCGGAAGTTACGCAAAGTGCTGGCCGACATCGCCCGCGTGCAATGGACAGAAGGTAACGCCTCTCCTCGTCCTGGTCGTCAAGCCAGCAACTGGCCCGACTTTATGAGCCAAGTTGAAGCGCTCGTAGTGGAGGAGCGAACAAGAGAGAGCGGCCTGGAGCTGCTATCTGTGGTCGTGGAGGAGTTCGGACGCGACGATGCAATGGTGTTGGCCACGATTAAAAGACAGGCCAAGGCGCGGCTCACAGCTCAGCTGCCGAGTTTATTGGCATTGCTGGCCAATATATTGAAAACATGTAGCCATCTTATTCAGGTGGCGGGGAATGCGCAGCAAGTGGTGGACCAAGATCGCGTTGCTAACGTGGCGCTGACGACATTGAACAGTCTGATAACGTGGGCGCCAGTGGCCGAACACGTCAACGAAGCGTGGATTACTTTGCTTTTCGAGCTCGCCAGGAGCTGGGAGGGCGTGTTCGCGAGAGGTTTCACGTCGCACATGTGCGTGTCGAGCGCTACGGCGCTGCAGTGTCTGGCGGAGCTCATGAACAAGCGGTTCCCGCCTGCGAGGGTGGATGAAATGGTGGGCCAAGTGATGTTTGGGCTCTGTCCGCTGCTGCAGAAGACGGTGGAGGACCAGCTTCTTGGCAGAGCGACGGAGCAGTATCTGGACAAGCTCAGCGAGTTCGTCGAGCTGTTCCTGACGCAGCACTTGAAAAGACTGGAGAACCCCACGTACGAGAATATTCTGCCGACTTTCTTGCAGTCTGTCCACGCGTTCACCACCAAGCAGCCCCACGTGGAGGGCTTCTTGAACTGCCTGAGTGTGTGGGAAGTGTTCGTGAGCTACATTGAAGAGGTGGAGCAGAACGAAGGCGCTGCGAATGATCGCGTGAGGGCAGTCTTGACGGCCTACGAGAAGGGGCTGGTTGCCGTCATGCTGCATCTTGTGGAGCGCGTGACGTACGACTCGAACCGGAACCAGCTGGACGAGCTCGCCGACGATGATGACGCTGGAGCTCGTGGAGACCACGAGGATGCCGACAACAGCGCCGCTTTTGATTTGGAGAGTACAGGTGGAGCGTACGGGACTGGCTCCCTTCAAGACCTCGCCCAGATTCGAACGGACGTGGCGAGTGGGAACGCTTCCGGTGGTACAGCCACGATGGTGGAACTCTCGGAGAGGAAGCAGTTCGTTGTCGACTGCATTGCGCTCATTCGACGCATCGCCGCGCTGCCTTCCTGTGCACCGCCACTGCTGGAGATCATGCTGCCTCGCGTGCAGAATGTCGTGCACGAGGTGTTGTTCCACATCCATGAGATGCCTGTGCTTGCGCAGCATTCCGAGCCGTGGGATCAGCAGCGCTGCGTGGTCCGTGACTTGAGTGTCAACTGCGCGATCCTGTCCAGTGTCTGCGCCAACTACTACAGCATCAGCGACGACATGAGCCAGCAAATGGCGGGCTGGCAGATCTTGCACTTGTTTATCCAAATGTCGGAGTATATGGTGCAGCACAGACTGCACACGCGGGGCGACGCCTTCGCCGAGTTGCAGTGTGAAGCGCTCACGAGCGTCCGGTTCTGCCTGAGCTGCATCCCTTTCGTGATCAAGAGCGGCGCCAGGCAGGACGTGCTGAACGCTGCGGAGAGCGTGCTTCAAGTGCTCCTTCACACGCTGGATACGAGCATCGTGCCGTCTCCGCTGGCCGTGATGCAGAACTCGATGCAGTTGCTCGCCAACCTCGGGTTCGTGCTGTCGTACGAGGATATGCTCCAGATCCCGTCCATGACCCAACTCGAAGCACATATCCACCAGTTCAGCCTACACTTACCGCTGGCAATTCAAGGAGATCTCTACACGTCCATGTCGAACTCGATTCTGAACTCGGCGATCTCTCTTCGAGGCAACAACGGAACCCCCAATGGCTCTGGGCAGACGTGGGAGAATGCCTATGGCTCGCTGTTGATCCCTATTCGCGAGTCGATCGATCAATCCGCTGTAACTTTGCATCAAAACGAGCAGCGCGTACTGGAGCACGCGATGGTTGCTCAGCTGCGGCGAGACTGCTACTTGGTGCGCTGCTTGGCTCGCTCAGTGGAGACGAAGCCGAAAGTGGCCAAGGACGCGTTTTTCTCCGTGTTCCAGTCGTCGTTCCCGCCGCTAATGGCGCTACTGACGACGTACTTCACAACGATCCGCAAGATGGCAGCGTCAAGCGGGCCGCAGTCGAAGAACCAGATTAAAAGCGCGCTCAAGGTGGTCAACGAGATCGTGCGGCTGTACGCTCAACTGCTGAAGTCGATCCGCAAGGAGATGCAGAAGGAGACCGTTTCCGAGATCATGCGCACGTTCGTCGAGATCTTCAACGACCCGCAGCTTTCAGCAGTGTACGTACGCCCTGACCTATCCAGATATTATCGCGTACTGCTCCAGCTAACACAGTCATTTGATCTGAAATGACCACACCCAACAGTCTGCACAGCCAAGGAAATGCCGGGTTGATGGTGCTCTGCGGCTTCTTGCAGCTGCTGAAGATCGTCGTCGAGGAGCCGACGTCCGTGTTCACCTCGTTCCTGCAGAACATCCTCGACCTCTGCTTTGGCCCGCTGAAGGAGGTACGGGGGTCTACTTTCCGCTTTGAACTCTGTGTTTGATACTTGTCCAAACTAACGAATGCGACTGCGTTAGGCCATCTTCTCGCACCCAGAGAGCGACTCCGTGATCCTGGGCTACTTCGTGGCCTTGGTGGAGCAGTTGCTGGAGAAGCACTACCGCTTCTTCATCGTGTATTCCGGCCAGTTCACTCCTGACGGCGCCCGCGAGCGCGGATACGCGTCGGACCAAGCGCACACGTACTTCCTGTCGATTTTCCAGAGTCTTGCGAATGTGCTGAGCCGCGAAGGGGCCAACCTGGCGCCGCGCATCTGCAAGCAAGTGCTGGGGCTACTGGACCGAGCGGACAAGGCGCAAGGACTGTTCGCCTTCACTGGCTTCCAGAGCGAGCTGCGGATGGGCTTCCTCTCGACGCTCATGAACATCTTGACGCGCGGCGAGATGAACCTGCTGCAGGACGAGGTGGTTCAACTGCTGCACCGCGTCGCGGCCGTGGACTTCGCGTCCTTCTACCAGGTCTTTCTGAATGGCTACATCAAGGAGATCCTGACCCAGCCGCAGCTCGAAGCCGCGTCCAAGATGGAAGGCGAGTGCTTGCAGTGGAGTGGCCAGGTGGACCTCCCTACCTTCTCGCAGGAGGTCGTGGCCTTTTTGAACGATGTCAAGGTCATCAAGGCGCAGAACTAGCAGTCGACGCGGAGGAATGAATAGAGAGCCGCGAGTGACGCTCAAGACCTGCACCGCAGCTACCTTTGTGCTTCCCGCTTACACGTTATTAGTTGTATGCCCGTGGACGACGTTGCTGTGTTGTTCTTAGAGCTCGCCGTGCGTCATGAAGGCGTCGACAGCGCCACAATCGTCTTGGACACCAATGTCTCCAAGTGCGTTGCTGCTGGCATGAGACAACGAGCAAACGCATGTGCCCGTGTCTTCATCTGGGGTCATAGCGAAGCGTGCTTAGTAGTGGCAATCACCACCACGTCGACCAACCGAGAAAAAAACGCACCACAGCGCCCGCGGTTGTTGCAAACGGCATTTTCCTTTGTTCCCTGGACACTTTGGACAACGTCAACAGCGACAGATGCTGCCGAGTGCGTCAATGCCGTCGTCGAGATGCTCAGCAGCGGGAGGTCTCCGCTTGGAGAGTAAAACCTGACCACAATGTCTTCCAAGCAAGTGAAATCCGGTCTATCAGCGGCGTCTAGAGAGCACAGTCATTCAAGTGACTACCGTACCATTCCCCGAGCTTGTGCAGGCGGAGTTTCCTGTCGAGAAGGCGACACTCACAGCTGAAATCCTGCATTATCAAGCAGCCAGACGGTGTCAGTCGTCGGCGGTTCTTTCGAGCGTCTTCCGAGATGCCTTGGCGTACGTGAGAAGAAACTCTAGGGCTGACTTGACCCTTGCAATCGACGCTGAAAAGGGCAAAGGCAGTGTCGTTTCTCCCCGGAAGGAGAGCGTGAAGGCCCCTCCGTTGGCCGAACAGCTCACAGTCTGCACCTCGTCAGCCTGGCTTGTCGTCCAGGGATCGTCACCCCCTGGGCACGGAGCTGTTGCTGGTGGTTAGCGCTCAACAAGCTTTACGTCGTAGCATGGCGGGAGGGCACGTACTTTTGGAGCAGCTGTAGCCTGAATAACGCGCCATTGTTCCGCGGTCGAGCGGCACCTTGTCGCAATAGCAGCCCTGAATCATGTCGGCGTCCCATGTTGCCAGCGCGTTGGGATCTGATCCGTAGACGAAAGCAGCGGTGGCGAAAGACGTCGTTGGCGTTAGCGCTGCCAATTCCCGGAGCGACCGACAGGTTCCTCGATTGTTGCAGACAGCTCCGTTGCTAGTTGGGCAAGACACTAACCAACTTTCTCGTTAGGTAGTAACGGAGGGCATGAAGCAGTAGTGTGACTTACTTCGGTTGCACGCGGCTCCTTCGAAACCAGGAAGGCATCTGCAAATGCCTGCACTGTTACAGATTCCCTGATCGGATTCCAGAGCAGCGTACATGACACGTCAGATGGCACTAGCCTTGCCGCCAAAGCCAAAATCTACCACAGCGCTTGTACCGCGTTCGAGCACTGAACAAGCGAGTCGTGCGCGACGTTGTTCGTCACCGGCTCCTCCACCCACGCCCGGCCGGTTGGGCATAGGATCTGTGAGCAGTCATATCCTCCGAAGCCTTCGTCGCACACGCATCGGTAAACTGGGCTGCCCGAACACCTCCCGTGGTTGTAGCAACGCGTTACCGAGCCGGAAACGCCTGACAAACAAGTATGCTTGTGAGCCAAAACCGGAAAGTTGCAGTCATGCAGCGTTCACCGCACCTGCGCACGTCGTCAAGCCGCTGCCGCTATAATACCCGCAGTCTGGGATCCCTCCCGAGCCTCCCAAACCTGGTCAAACCACTGCGTTGTTAGTCGTGCAGAAACACACGACGTGCAACGACTAGAACGATTGCAGCCCAGCAAACAGAACTTTACCATCGCTTGGCCCAAAGCCGGACACGCACGCACAGATACCAAGAAGCGTGCTGCATGCTCCTCTACCAGAGCACTCGAGCCACTGTAGACGACAAGAAAATGCACCGAGTTAGTTGACGACCACTTCAAGACTTCACGCGAATGGCTCGTGACACCCGAGTCAACGTTCGCACCTCTTTGGTCCCCCGTACTGTCAGCGGTGGAGTAGGTCCGTGTGCAGCGTGCTCTCCGTCTGCGAGGTACACAGCAAGAGACGTTCGAATAGCCACTCAACTCGCTTAACGATTGCTAACGCCGACGCACCAGTTTGCACTGTGAGTGAGCTGGTACCCCCAGAAAGGGAAGAAGCAGCAACTAGCCCTGGCACGTCTCCGTGCTCGTACGTGAATGTGACCATCGCCGAGACTCCGTCCGGGTCACAAAGTGTTGTTCCGCCGTTCAAGGTGACGGACACGCCGCGGATCGTGGGCAGCTCTTCGAGAGCAGCTTTCAGCGTCGTACCCGTGGCCACACTGCCGTCTAGAGGACGTGTCGTCTCTCCACGAAAACTCAGCGTGAATGTCCCCGTGCAGCCATCGCAGAGGCAAGAAACGGCCTGCACTTCGTCCGCCTGGCCCGTCGACATCGGATCGTCTCCGTACGGACACTGCCGCAGCGAGCAATCCGCGCCCGAGTAGCCGCGGTCGCACACACAGCCGTAGATCCGGTCGGCGTCCCACGGCGTGTCGTACACGGCCGAGTAGAGCAGGTTGTAGTCGTTCTTGGTGGCGGCCATCGCTCTCATCGACATGCACTTGCCGTGGCCGTTGCAGTTAGCGCGACACACCTGCAGCCTCTCGCACGCAGCGCCCGTGAAGCCCGCGTCGCACTCGCACCGTCCATTGCCGCGGTTGCAGCGGCCTCGATTGGAGCATTCCTGCGGCACGGAGCGAACCGAGTCGTCGCCAGTGGCAAAGTCGACCCAGGGGGAGCCATTGGGGCAGGCTCGAGAGTTGCAGTCGTAGCCCGTGTAGCCTGGGAAGCATGTGCAGCTGTGAACAATAGGCAAACCAACCGGGTAAGCAAGCTCTCAGCCAGTTTTAATACACACAAGTAGGAACTCCAGTCACGCACGTGTTGTCGCTTCCGCAGGTTCCGTGGCGATTGCACTTGGACGGACACGCACCTCGCACGGTCGCCAAGCCAAAGGCCAACGCCACGAGCAGCAGGTGGCGGCGACGTATGGCCATCCTTCACGCGCAGAGTTTGGTGCCGTTGGTCCGGACGCCGTGCGAATGGTCGCACGTAACGATTCCGTGCCCGCAAGGACCTGGAGGAAGGGCTCCGGGCCGACTGCGCGCGGCTGGTGGCCGGGAGCCCTGCCCCCTGGATGCAGAGCGACACCCAAAAGAAGAGGTACATTGACGCGGTGTTGACGCGCTGCATCTTCGCGGTCAACACCGGTAACCCGGACAAGGAACGTCTCCTGCTGCACCCCGAGCACTCGGTCTGCAAAGGGGTGATCGCTACGGGGGCTGCCGACTGGCTGATCACGCGCGGCAAAGGGATGCTGGTGGTCATGGAGACCAGCGATGTCCGCAAAGGGCAATACGAGACGATGGCGGTGATGAAGGCCCAGCGGACCTCACCACGCTTCCCATCAAGGGAATCTGCACTGATTTCCAGAACTGGATGTTCAATGAGCTGGCGTCCACGAAGCTGCGCAAGGGAATCACGGGTTCGGCCATCCCGGAGGATGCTGGCGCGTTCCCCGATACCATGATGCCCATCTGCGAGCGCCTGTATGATGTCCTGCTGAACCTGTAAGTTAGATGTCGTTCGTATCGTTGGAGTGGCTGACGTCTTGATGAAGCTCGACACCAAGAAGCAGCACCAGCAGGAAGAAATCCCAAGAAGCATTTGAAGATTCAACGCTCTCCCAGAGCGTCCTGGAAAGTCTTCACGTGAACACCCACCATTGTTGTATCGAGTCCCGTAGATCCGTCGTTCATGGCGACGTGAAAAGAGCTCAACATGCAACGCGACGCCAACGTCTTCCATGGATCGTCGTCGGTGACATCACTCCCCACAACCAAGCCACTTCTCCTCAACTGGGTCGCATTTCGGACCAATTCTTCGCACGATCTCCACTCGTCGCAACTCGATGTAGTTTTTGTCGGGCAGACAAGAAAGAACCTGGAATCGCGTGTTGTGGCAGATGCCTTCGATGTTACCAGGCAGGGAGCACTTCCGGAATGGCTTGCCATCGCACATCTCGATCGTCTCCTTCG
>JAABLK010001110.1:0-11049 GCA_012295415.1 Phytophthora chlamydospora | reverse complement strand
GGGGGGGCCGCGCTGCTAGAGTGCTGAGTTATGTTAGCAACAAAGATGAAATGTCGATTTGACGGGTTTCTCGTTTTGAAAGGAGCCGACGCTGTTCTGATTGGTTAGAAAACTCAAAAGACAGCAATGTGATTGATCCTGGGAGAGGTCCAACCAGACCTCTTAGGTTTGGCCTGGTAGCTAAAGGGTTAATGCTATTTTGGTTCACCAGGAATTCCTATTTTGGGAACGGCACAACAACTCGCCAAACTGGCCCAAAAATGGCCAAACTGGCCATTTTTTTGTCGAACCAAAGGTCGAGTTGGCTCGCTTTTTGGGTTTGGAGTCCATAACCTAGAATAAGGGTAGATTAGGTATTGTACGATGTTAAAAAAGGTATCGAGGCGCTCAGGACATATATTTCATTTAAGTACGAAATTATTTTCCCTTAAGTACGAAAGTGACGTTTTTCATTTTGACTTCAGTGGTGCAGCGTCCTGCGCGCTCGTCCTGCATAGCGTCCTGCGCGAGTATGAGTGTCTTCCGGTCTAAGTTCCTGTATCCTGCCAAGGTGAACTGGTTCCCAGGCCACATGGCCATGGCCAGACGTCAAATGGTGGCCCAAATGGACGCCGTGGACGTTCTGATCGAGGTTCGCGACGCTCGCATCCCGTGGAGCTCAGCCAACCCCGTCCTAGAAGAGGCTTTCGGGCGTTCCAAGCCTCGCCTCGTGGTGTTCAACAAGACGGACCTGGCCAACTCCAACATGCAGCAAAGGGTGCAGTCGCAGTGTCAAAAGCAGCTCGGAGGCGCCACGGACTGCCTCTTCACGTCCGTGACCAAAGGCAAGCGACTGTCGGCCATCCTGCAATGGTGCAACAAGCACAGTCGCTCCCAGTTCAAGAGCACGGCCGGTTCAATGGTCATGGTGGTCGGCATCCCCAATGTGGGCAAGTCTTCGCTCATTAACGAGTTCCGCCGCCTCTCCAACTCGAACAAGCTGGCTAAAGGCCGGAAGAGAGCCACCGTGGGGCCTACGCCCGGCGTCACGGTCCGCAACGACATCATCAAGGTAGGTCAAGAGCTCTACAGCCTGATTGTGTTAAAGGTTATTCAAATTGACGCTTTGGTGGTGCTTTTTTGTAGGTTAATGACAAGCCGGCCGTGTACGTGGTTGACACGCCTGGCGTAATGCTGCCCAACATCCCGTCGGCCCAGACGGGCATGCGGCTGGCGCTCACGGGGGCAATTAAGGACGAGGTGGTGGGCACCGAGTTGATTGCGGACTTCATGCTCTTCACGCTCAACCAGCTCCAGTCGACGCGGTACGTGGACGCGCTCCAGCTTCCAGGCCCGACGGATAACATCAACGAGCTTTTCCGGCTGGTCTACAAGCGCTGCGGCGCGTTGGGCAAAGAACCCGACGAGCAGAACCGATTGGCCGCGCAGTTCTTGCTGCACGAGTTCCGTCGCGGAGCGTTCGGCAACTTCACGCTCGACACGATCGAGACGCAGCCCAAGGACAGGAACCCCGCAGCTTCATCATAATCTTCAAAAGACAAGAGCTCAACTGATACGTAAATGGCTGGCAATCTTCCATCATCCTAGGATCAGCACGACAAGCAAGGAGCCCAGACCTCCAGGTGTGAGGACGAGCCCGATGCGCGTATTCTTAGCGGAATTGGCTCTGCTGGTGGCGCCAACTTCCTTGGTTATCCAGTTTGCAAGTTGCTCCCGCAAGTCGTTTCGCTGCCGACGCCGCTCGGTTTGGGCAGCAGAAACGGCTCGAACGTGTCGACACCAGCTTCAATCGACAGCACTCGCAGGTCGACGATAGCTCCCCAAATAACGCGCGAAAGAAGGCGGCGCAACCGCCGCCGGGATGATTCCATTCCCCCTTTTCCAAACGGGCCACACTAGAATGACAGACACGCCCACCCGGGTGTCCATGTCGAAAGTGATCCCCAAGGACGGCTCCGGCAAAGTGATCGAGATGGCGGCCAGCAGCGGGCGCAGCGGCACCAACCACCACAGCAGTTCCCCGACCTATGCGCTGCATTCGCCCAAGACGCCAAATGGCGCGAGCGCGCCTGCTTCGCCGACGAAAGGGACGCGACTGCACATCATGGGCGCGAGTATGCAGGATCTCAAGCTCAACTTCTTTCGCCCTCGTACGAGCAAACACAACGGCGCGCCAAGTCGCCAGGAAGACATCGGCATCTCGGTCGTGTCGCTCCAGTTCTCCAACGCCGACATGGAGACGCGCTTCACTCAAGCTCGGTGTGTCAAGTACCAGACGCGACTCAAGTTCGGCGCCGGGTTCACGGCCTTCTTCATCCCGTTGCTGGTCATCATGCAGGTGAGTTTCAAGACCAACTCGGAAGACGGCGGCAAGTGGACGCAGTTGCCGCTCGTCATGGTCTTCCCCGGTGTCGTCACCTTGATGGGGTTGCTGGTGATCTTCTTCCAGCGGTACTTCATGGGGAACATGAAGTGGCTGGCCCTCGTGTGTCTAGTGGGTCAGATCAGTGCCTTACTAGACACCACAGCCGCCGGTACGACGGTGAGCGAGCGCAATATCTGGGTGCAGTTCATCTTCTCGCTCGGCATCACGAGTTCAACCGGTCTGACGTTCCTCAAGTCCACTACAGTGTTGGTGTGTTCCAGCCTCTTCTTCCTCATCTTAGCTTGGGTCCGCTTCACCAGTAAGACGAGCTCGGAGGAGCTCAGTGCGCCGGGCACAGTGAGTGCGGCCATCATCATGTACTCGATCCTGCTCTGCTTCCTGTCGTGGAACTGGGAGTACGAAGAGCGTCGGGACTTTGTACTGACCGAGCGACTGGCGCAGGAGAACGTCATGGTGCAGATGACCATGGAGATGACAGGCTGGTTCAGTGGGGGCGCGACAGACCAGTCGCCCGACAATGGAGCCAATGCTGGCGGCATTCTCAGCGCCAATTGCCACATTGATCCCAAGGACGTTCTGGTGAAGGAGGAGCTGGGCGAAGGCACGTTCGGCTGTGTATATGCGGCGACGTGGAAAGAGACCCGCGTGGCTGTCAAGAAGATCACGTTGCAAGGAGATACCAAGTCGATCGTGACGAGTTTTGGCTCGGAGGCGAGCGTCATGGCGCAGCTTCGTCACCCGAACGTCGTCATGTTCATGGGCGTCATGGTGCACCCAGAGTTCGTCGGGCTCGTCATGGAGCTCTGTCCTAAGGGCAGCGTTTACTCGGTGATCCACAACGACGACGTCAAGGTGGACTGGTCTCTGCTGCTTCGCATGATGGTCGACTCCAGTCGAGGAATGCACTTCCTGCACTCGAGCAAGCCGCCGATTCTCCACCGAGACCTCAAGAGCGTCAACCTGCTCATTGACGCCGACTGGCGCTGCAAGGTCTCGGACTTTGGGCTGTCCAAGCTCAAGGCCTTCCGAGAAGACCAGAACGAGTCGGGCGTGGCCGTCAGCTCGAACGCAGGCGCCAAAGCGAACGTCCCTCGCGTGTTCATCGGCTCGAGCGTCTGGATCGCGCCAGAAGTGTTCAAGGGCGAGGAGCACACGGAGAAAGCCGACGTGTACAGCTTCGGCGTGATCATCTTCGAGGCCTTGAGCAGTACCGTGCCCTACAACTCCATCTCGGTAGACGCCGTCCCGTTCGTGGTGCAAGCAGGCAAGCGCCCCATCGACTTTCACGCACTGGAGCTGCCGCCTGGAGACGCCATGCAGGATCTGTACAGCCTCATGACGCGCTGCTGGAGCGCCGAGATCTTCGCTCGGCCGTCCTTCTCCATCATCATCTCGACGCTGCAGTCCATCCTGACCAAGCACTGCGGCGACGAGAAGTGGGAAGACCACATCATCTTCCCCGACCGGAAGATCGTTAGCGCAACCTCCGGGCCTGCAGACGACGACGGCTTGTCCATTCGAGAGGAAGACTTGATCGTGGATGCGGCCATCGGACGCGGCGTCTTCGGCGTGGTGTACAAGGGCAGCTACTTCGGAACCCCTGTGGCCATCAAGAAGCTGCACGTGAGTGGCGTTCCGAAGAACACGCTGGTTGAATTCGAGAAGGAGTGCAGCATCATGAAGGGGCTGCACCACCCCAACATCGTGCTGTTCATGGGCTCGTGCTCCAAGCCACCGACGCTGCTGCTGGTGACGGAACTGCTGGCCAACGGCAGCTTCTTCGACATCTACCACAAGATGCCAAAGCCCGACACCGCGCGTCAGCTCCGTCTGGCGTACAGCATCGCGTTCGACATGGCCAAGGGGCTCGCGTACCTGCACAACCACAATCCGATCGTGATCCACCGCGATCTCAAGTCGCAGAACATCCTCCTGGATGACCGGATGCGCACCAAGATCGGCGACTTTGGCCTCTCCAAGTTCCGCGACGTGGGCAAGACCATGTCCATCTGTGGCAGTCCGTTGTGGGTCGCGCCCGAGGTGCTTCGTGGCGAGAAGTACGGTACTCCGTGTGACGTCTACAGCTTCTCTATCATCGTGTGGGAAGCTCTGGCCTGGGGGGAGCCCTACCCGGACTTGGGCTCCAGTGACATCATGAATGGCGTTGCCGGCGGCAACCTGAGGCCGACGGTGCCTGACGGAACCCCCAGTGGACTCGCCCGGCTGCTGGAAGAGTGCTGGACCAAGAAGCAAGACCAGCGGCCGACATTCAACGAACTCGTCCCACGACTCGAGGCCATGTCCAAGGATTTTGCGTCCTAGAATTCATTTATCGACTGCCACCTCGCTTTGTCTGCCTGCTCGCCTCGCTCTCGTCGTGGTAACACGTATGTATTTAATACAACTGACTCCACTCTATCCGACCTCTTGTCGTCTACTCTTGCGGTGGGAGAGCCAACAGGAAAGCACGGTAGTGGTGGTTCAGCGACTTGATGGTGTGCAGCTTGAAGGAGCTCAACAACGCGCCGTCCTCGGGGTTGGCGCGGCCAAACACCACACGCCTCGCTCGACTGTGCACCAATGCCATGGCGCACATAGCACACGGCTCTCGGTCGAGATACACGTCGTAGCCCGTGCACAGGTACGACTCGCGGTGTTTAGCCTCGCTCTTCGTCGCCGCGTCCTCTCCTTCTCCGCACTTCTGCTTTTTGTGCGCCGTCTCCTCGTCTTCCTCCCGTCGTCGGTCACGCTCCGCCACTCCATCGACAGCCACCATCACGGGGTGATACAGCGTCTTAAACTTGTATTTGGCCTGCATCTCGACGCTCACCTCGGACGTGCCGACCTGGTCGTCAATCTCCGGATCCACGACCACGCAGCCCCACGCACAACTCGGCACCTCAGTTACCTCCTGCTTCATCCTCTGTCCACACTGCACCGCTGTGCTGAGATGTTTCTCCATCTTCATCTTCTCATTCTCCTCAATTGGCGGCAACGCCGTGGCCTCCTCCACGCTGGCGTGGAAGATGAGCGGCCAGAGTTTCGTGTATTTCTCGAAAAGTTCACGAGTGCGCGGTGCCAGTTTCAGAGCCTCCGCTGTCGTGAGTTTGGCTTCAAACATGGTTTCCAAGTGCTTGAGGTCTTGAGAAGCCATTGCAACGTCTTCATCGTTGGAAATGACGGGACGGACGAGCGCCACGAGGGTTTTCGTGGATTCCGGATGCTTCTTGAGTCGCTTGAGATGCGCGAACCCGAGCTCCGTGAGCGGCTGGAAGTGCTCGGCCAGGTACTTCATGACCTTGGAGCCGAACCGGGCGGGGAACGCCAGCGCCACGAAGCGCTGCTGAGCCTCCAGCTCCTCGGGCGAGACGTCATCATGAGGCACCACTTCCACGAGCTCCATTATTGACTGGCTCACGAGATAAAAACAGACGATCACCGAAATGACTACGTATTTGAATAAAGTTTCGCCATTTTTAGCGAAGAAGAGATGAGATGAGATGCCTATCACTAGATTGCTTCGCTTAGCTGGGAATACCAGCAAAGGGATGTTCCCTCCTATCTGTCGTACGACTAGGTACTCCTAAGGTTTAGGACGCTTGAGCAATGGCCTAGTTACACAGTTCGATCTTGGTGTGTCGAACTGGCGTCCGATAGGTGCAGCCGCCTCGGTTGCTAAACAGCCCCCGCTAAACTGCACTACCCCCACTCACCTGTGGAGGCCTCGGTCTGATCATGCATCTTGATAAACGACACTCACACAAAGCGCTGTCG
Source organism: Phytophthora chlamydospora (assembly GCA_012295415.1). NCBI lineage: Eukaryota > Oomycota > Peronosporomycetes > Peronosporales > Peronosporaceae > Phytophthora > Phytophthora chlamydospora. Next base: position 4,889 of record JAABLK010001110.1, on the reverse strand, counting down.
CAATGGTTGAGCTCCGTCGTCGTCTTGTTCACGATCACGGAATTAATCCAGTGAGGGCTGTCCATCCCTGTCAGGTATTACCAGTAGGTGGCTTCGTTGTGGAGTCTAGCGATAAATATCCCACATGCTAATTTCTTAGTCTCAAGTCGCAGCATCCTTGCAAGTTTCAAGCTTAAATAGCAAGCGAGAGAGGCAAACTGAAATGCGATCTCGAATGTCAAAGAACGACCCCGAGATTCGCGAAGGGCGTGTAGAAGGCCACGCCTGCGATGGTTGCAAATGTTGCGGTGGTGCGGTGGCAAAAGCCGCACCGACGCGTTGAACTACCAGTGTAACTGTTGATAACAACCTCGACGTGGACATGAATGAAATGCATTGTATGTAGTGTGTAAGAATCCAAAGCTAGTGACAATGTAGTGTGCCTTTCTGGTGAGTGAGCACTTACCTCTTTTGGTGGTTGACGAAGCGCAGAGCGAGCAGTCCCAAAATTCGGAACGCGGCGATGAAAACCAGCACGAAGCCGAAGTTACGCCAAATGTCGTCGTGCTTGAGATTGAAAACCGTCTCGACGTACTCCTTCACGGTTATGTGGTCGATAGTCACCGGGGTGTTGGTCACAGGCTGGCAGCCGAGCTGAGAGCCTCCACCCGTGTACTGCTGCGTCGATTCGTCCCACGTCGGCATTTCGTCGCAGTCGGCGAATACCAACGCGCCCATGATGCCAATTGAGTAGCGGTGAGGAGTGATGTCGTACAGCCACGTGTAGCCGCTCGGAAGTTCACCCGCGGGCGGATTGAAGCCCATGAAGAGGATGTAGATGGAGCTGAGCAGCATTCCCAGCACGTCCGCGACCTCGAGGTTCGGCATGAAGTAGACGAAGAATTGGCCCATGTACGTCTGCATGAGCATGAAGAGCGACATGTTGATCCAGTAGAGAACTGCAGTGCCAAAGTCCGTGAAGCCCACCATAGGATAGAACACCGCCGTAAAAATGAGGCCGCTGATGAAGCTGTACGGCACTTCTGCCAACGTGGAGCCGAGGGCGTAGTAGAGCGCGTTGTAAGTCTGTGAAGCTCGCTCTCGGTAGAACGACGCTCGGTCTTGAGACGCAATGGGCAGCACGCTGCTGAACGAGACGAGGCCGTTGAAGAGGGACGTTGTGAAAACCATGCCCACTCCACCATTGAGCCCTTGGTACGTTGTGTACTCGGCGCCGACGAACACCAGTCCAAACAGAAGACTCAAGATGAGCGCGACGATGAACCGCGTGATGTTGTACGACGGCGTACGCCAGTACATGCGCATGAAGCGCATCACGAGGAACTGAGCTTGGGTCCAGGACGACGAAGCCCGCTTCCGACCGAAAGTCATCTCTGGCATCTCTGGAGACGGGAACGCCACTCCTTCCTGGTTCAGATTCGAGTCCAGCCTTCGCTTCTCCTCGCTGTTGTTGAAATACTGGACAAAGTCGGCATCGGTGGAGGAGGCATTGCCCACACCAGCTCCAATGCACTCGAGCATCCAAGTCGCCGGGTTGCATCCCTCCAAAAGCCCCCGGGTCCCTGGAATGCGGCCGAAGTAGTCGATCAAGTGCTGGCAGTTGTCGCCCAGGCCGCCGAAAAAGACCGTCTCGCCTCCACGCTTCAGCAACAGCAGACTGTCGAAGAGCAGAAACACCTCCGTCGAGGGCTGGTGAATCGTGCACACGATGGTGCGGCCACTGTCGGCCACTTTGCGAACGCCGTCCATGATGAGCTTGGCCGATCGCGCGTCCAGGCCGCTCGTGGGCTCATCCAGGAAGAGCACACTCGGCTGCGCAGCCACCTCCACGCCAATCGTCAAGCGCTTCATCTGCTCCACAGAACTGCCGCGGATGATCTGGTCCGCGATGCCGTGCATGTCGAGCAAGTCCAAGCATTCGTTCACGGAGTCGTGTTTCTTGCTGGCAGGGACACTGCTGTCTTGGCGAAGGAACGAGCTGAAAGTCAGAGCTTCTCGGAACGTGGCAGCCTCCGAGTGGATGTCCATTTGCTCGCAGTACCCCGTGCAGCGTCGGATGGCCAAGTCAGTGGCCTCGTAGCCGTTAAGCAGAATTTTGCCCTTGATCGTACCCTCGGTCTTCCTTCCGGCGATCACGTCCATCAACGTCGTCTTACCAGCCCCAGAGGAGCCCATGAGCGCCGTGATGGAGCCTGGCAAAGCAAACCCACTGATGCCTTTGAGTAAGTCAAGCGATTCGTTCGGGTTGCTGGGCGATCGAACGGAGTACCAGAGGTCCTGGAAAGCGATCGTGACTGGGATGAAGCTGTTACTATCCTTGACATCGAGGATGGCCGCATCATCAGTGAAGGTGGCTTGGTTTTTCTTCGGCGTCTCCAGCAGGCCGTAGATGTCCTCGTCAGTTGCACCCTTGGTTGGGGTCGTGGCAACGTCCTGACTCTCGTACCTCATGTACTCTAGCGTCACGAAGCTGAGGCCCATGAATACAACGTACGCCACAACCATGAAGAGAACGCCCCACGCGATCCAGTACTTATCGGATGGAACGTCGAACAACGACATGTAGTACTCGCCCATGTTCAAGCCGAATTGCGCGCAGTAGTCCACTCCGTCGTACACACAGACGTCGAAGGAGGACGACCGATACTGGTTAACTGTCATCGCGCGCAGACACCAGGAGATCGGGTCGAGCCAGTAGAGCCACACGAGATAGTCTGGAAGCTGCTCCTTCGAGACGACGAAGCCCGCGAACAGGATGAAGTAGACCACCGACATCATTGCGATAGGCTTGGAGGAATGGATGTCAGGCGAGACCGCCGTGATGAAGAAGAACCAGGCCGCAAATGCCATGTTGGTCATGATCAGCAAGACCATAAAGATGAGGAAGTGTTCCGCCGAGCGGACGAATCCGCAAAGCCAGTAGATGACGGTTCCAAACACGACACTTTCTCCGACGGCAAGCGGTAGCTGGGCAACCGAGCACGAGAGCACGTAAGTCGCCGTGCGGTAGAAGTTCGCACGCCGTTGCTTGTAGAAGATGTCTCGAGCAGCCATGAAAATTGGGATCATCGACGTCTGCCCGACCGCCAAGAACAAGATGCTCTGGAAGAGGACTCCCAACATCACTTGGGCATTCGTTGGATCGACGTCCCAGAACGTGGAGGCGTTCACAAGACCCATGATGGTGATCATGACCGCACGAGAGATCAGGAACTCTTTCTCCCGGATCGTTAACATGGCCTGCCTACGCATGAGCGTCGTCGTACTGTCCCAGAAGGCCTGCTGGAATTCAGGCATCGAGTCCATATCCTCAGCCTTGTGGGCCAGCAAGTCCGAATCGTGGGGCGCTTCCAGCATACGGAGCATGTCGAGGTACACTCTCGACTGACGGAAAATAGTTCCGAACTCACTCGCGAGTCGCGGGAAGTTGGCCATCCCAGCCGGCAGTGCACGTTCGTATTGACGCTGCTGTTTCGTGCCGAGATCCAACAAGAAATCCGCCACGTCCCGGCCGGGAGGGCGAATAAAGCCCATCGACGAGAAGTACCTGTCCGCTTCCGCTCGCAGTCCATGATACATGACTTCGCCCGCGTTCAGGATCATCACGTCGTCGAAGAGGTCGAAAACCTCGGGAGCAGGTTGCAGCAGCGCGATCACGATGGTCTTGTTGAGCTTCTTGGCCACACTGCGTTGGGTGCTGATGATGTCGAATGTGGCCGCACTGTCCAGACCAGTGCTGATCTCGTCCATGAACGTGACGGTTTTCATGCCAAACTCCATCTCGCCTGTTGTCACGCGCTTCTTCTCTCCTCCGGATACGCCACGGTGCACCACGTCCCCGACGATCGTGTCCTGGCAGTTGTCAAGACCAAGCTGGCGAGTGACGACATCCGGGTAATGATCGGACAGGGCTTTGGCCACATCTGAAGCAACCATGTTCTGCTCGACTGTCCCCATGGAGAAGCGACGGTCGCCCTCAAGCAGAACCTTTCCGCCGGAGAACTCGTGCGCGAACTCGAGCGTCTCCTTCACAGTCAGCAAAGGGAAATGCTTGTCGCGTTGCGGCACGTACGAGACCAATTGCGGTAGCCGCTTGGAGATGTGCTCGAGCTGCTCGCCGTTGAAGGTCACGACACCTTCCACCGTGACGTTCTTGGCCATGGGGAAGCGGCCACTCAGTACCTTCATCAGCGACGACTTGCCCGAACCTGGTTGGCCCAGCACCAGCGTGATGGTTCCTGGTTTGAAGACACCGCTCGTGCTCTTGAGGATCTCCTTGCGCACGACGTTCTTCTTCGACGAAAGCTTGGCCACTCTTTTCTTCATCGAATTCCAGAGCGTGGGAAGCTCGTGCTTGTCTTGATCCTCGTCGGCCACGACGATGTCTGCCGAAATGGACAGGTTGCTGAAGCGCACCTCCATCTGCGGAAGTGGACGACCCATGGCAGCCTCAAAGCTGGTTGCGACGTGGTCGTGCAGCGCATGGGGGCCATGCTCCATGAGCTCGGCTCCCGACTGAAGGCCGGGCTTCTTGTTGGTTGGAGCCATTGAGTCGAAAAGGTCGAAAAGCAATTACGTTGTTGATGCCGATGTTGAGACCAGAAGGCAAATTGCGGAATGACACCATAACTCGCTATCGCTGTCCTTAGCGAACATGACGAGCAGAGTGGGTAAACGACTTCGAGAAATGGCTCCTTGCTGGAGGCCGATTGTTACCAGTGCAACCACTGCTCGGGACGATCATTCCTGGTTGATTCGCAAACAAGTAAAACAATCTAACAAGCGGATTATGGATAACAATCCCAACACCTCGATTATTACTCAAAATCGGCAGCGCTTGGGTGCCAACTGTACCAGCGCTCATTCACCCGAATTTACCGGCGATAATG
>JAABLK010000110.1:0-58613 GCA_012295415.1 Phytophthora chlamydospora | reverse complement strand
GGCTGCAGCTGTCTTTTCAGCTGCAAGCCGACGTGGTTGCTGTTGGCGGCAAGGCCGCTGACGGCAACTACGTCACAGTGGCAGTCGAATTCCCAGCTCCAGTGCTACTTCCACTGCAGCTCTCAACGTAAGAAGGCTTACCAAAAATGTAGTACTGTTCGTAGTCGTCGTTGCTGCCTTTGTACTGCGTCGCCTCGATCGAGTTCGTGTAGAAGTAGAAACACTCGTCGCTGCCCAAGTCTTCGTTCTTGGTCACCCGGTCGCCTCCGACGAACGTCGGGCACTCAGGTTCACTACTAGAGCCGGCCGAAGTCAGCGTGATATCGGCGCACGACACGAACTGAGGCTCGGCCCATCCGATGTTGCCGTAGCTGGAACCCACCCCGAACCAGACCCACTGCAGCACGTAGTCGCCCTCATCCAGCCAGTCGGGAAGAGTGATCGTGTCTCCACAGGAGATGGTATTGTCTCCGCTGCTGTCTCCGGCGTAGCGGTCCGTCGAGCCATCAGCAGGTACGCAGTCCGGCCCGGACTCGCGGCACGTGTAAAAGAACACCTTGTCGTCGAAGTCGGAGGCGGTCTCACTACCGACAGGCGAGATGGCCCAGCGGATGAAGCCGCCAAGATGATTGTTCCGCCAGTAGCGGACGTCGATGGTTTCGCCGGGGGAGAAAGACGTCGCGGTGCCAGGAGTCGTGTTTGGGCAGCCCACCGTCCCGTCGGTGGTTTGCGGTCCGGTCTCACGGGACACAGGCTTCACGAGCCACGAATGAGCCTCTACGGAAAGAGGGGCAAGGCAGCTCAAAGCGGCGAGGCAGAAGGAGAGGAGCTTCATCGCGAATCGGTGAATTGGAAAGTGAGCTTGGATTAAGTCCCCTCCCCCCAAATGGCTCGCTCTGTTCAAGTGCATGCACCTTTGTCGTCTCCACCATAAGGGAGGTCACTTCAGTCAGCGTTTGGAGAGGATGTGGACGAGAGCCATTCCAGTCCGGGACCACCGGACCGCATGGTTTCGCAGCGTCATCTTAAACCCATTTGTTCTCTAATTTCTATGGGGGTTGCTGCGGAAGGCACGAAAGCGGGCAGGGGCATCTGGCCCCATTGTTCTGAAGATCTAACGTACGGCCATGCTTCCGGTGATCCCCGCCAGCAAATGGATAGATACCATGGTCTCATTTGCCACTCATTCGGCGGTGGAAATCGAACAGCAAAATTGTCGGGCCTGCAGGTACTTTGAAGTCATTCACCTGCGCATGCAGAAGAGATACTTCTAAGTACTTTAACATCGGTGATCAAGGTGAAAGAGGGAGTCAGATTAAGGGCATGTTCACACGATTCAGCGAAGTCGGGGGTAGTTTTCCGACTGTGCCTTCAAACGCCACATCTTCGCGGTCATCTGGGTTGTGAATGAGGGCCAGCTTTGACTGCCGGCGTTTTCGCTGTTTTCGGGCTCGACGACGTGCAGCTTCGTACTTTGTAGCAGCCGTGGGGTTGTCGAGAGAAGTCAACGGACTAACCATCGGGATCAAGCACAGCGGAAGTTGATGCCCGGCGCTATCTCCAAGAATGCTGCCGCTATCATTGTCCGCTGCCAGGGAATAGGAGCAGCTCGTATCGTTTTCGGATGCCTTGTCATCGAAAATGCCTTCATTTTCCACATTCCCCCACGCTTCAGGAGGCTGGTACTCGCCAGGCTTGTACCAGGACGACTCGCCGGTCACAGAGTTGTAGTAATACGCGTAGCCATCTTCTGTAAAGCATTCGACCCACTCGCTGTGCTCTTCAAGTAAACCAGTCGGCACGACTACGGTAGCCTGTGAAACGACACTTTCCTTGACTGAAATGGACGGCAGCTCAGTGTAGCTTGTCTCCGGCAGGCTTTGGTAGTTGTTGATGGCGACTGCGCACTGGATGTGGTTGTTTCGCAGTGCTAACCGGTAGGCATTCTCGCCACTAAAGTTGCAGATATGTGGATTGGCTGCAGTTTCCAGCAGAGCGCGAGCATTTTCAAGGCATCCACAGCCAGCAGCCACGTGAAGGGCTGTGTTTCCTTCGCTGCATTGGGCGTCGATGAAGTCGTCGGTTAGGAGCTCACACAGGAAATGCAAGGCTTTAAGGCCGGTCGAGCAAGCAGCAGCGTAGTGGAAAGCCGTCCAGTCATTGTCGTCTCGTAGGTCCGGTTGGGCACCTGCTCCGCATAGTAGCTGCATCATCTAGTTCACAGCAATGAGTATAAATCCCTTTAGCTACCTCTATCAATGATCTGTTCCGACCAGCACAAACGAAAGACGAACCTCTACGTCACCAGCGTTCGCTGCAGCGTGGAACGCTGTCACCCCAAGAGCACAAGGCAAATTGACTTGGATGGGTGGAGCGGCAAGTAAAACCTTCATCGTGGGGAGATCTCCTGATGCAGCGACTAACAACAACGGGCTTTCTCCTCTGTACTCGTCAGCACAAAACGGGTTAGTCGAGGCGAACAAGCCACTAAAAGAATGCCTTGCCGATGAGACTTACTCGTGGTTTTGCTGGTTGCAATCGACACCCATACCGAGAAGCGTGGAAACGATGTCAGGGGTTCTGTCTCCGATGCTTAGACTGAGAGCCAAGTGCACCAACGAGTTGCCATCGTCGTCGCATTGAGACCAACACTCGGTGCCAAACTCTGTTTCAATAGAGCGAAGCCTGCTTTCCAAAACGTCTTGGGCAACGCTTTCACTGCGCAGCAAGAGCGAAAACGTCTTGAAAACTGCGGCCGTTGACTGTGAGTTCTCTGTTGGCAGATCCTCAATCGACCTAGACGGAGGGTTCTCCCAGGGACAGTTCCGAGCGTACTTGGTGAGCTCGTCCAGATACTCTTGCCACTGATGAGCATCCAACTTCAGACGATAAGGAACGAGATCACTGGTAGCTTCAGTATCAGCGTTCTCGGGTCTCCATTGAAACACGACCGTGCGGGCATCACGAGTAACAATCTGAAAGCTATGCGGTGGTTCATCAAGCATAGAAACCTCGGTAGTATCGGCGAATGCGATGGAGTTTGTCGCGCAAGCTCCGCCGTCCGACCAGAGCTCCATGTCGAATCGCCACTGTAGACGGGTAAACGATCCATCTACCTCGCACCAGACGCGTCGAGCTACTCCCAAGCTTGCAACTCTCCGTTTCATGTCCTCCTGACCGTCAATGTTCGTCGAGATGGGGCACCGCCGCAAGTGATCCAGCTCAAACTCCCTGTCAGACACCCAACAAACACCACACTGATCGCATTTTCGAGGGTATTCACGGAGCTGAGGAGCTGGTGGGGGGTGAATCCCATTGCCGGTTTGAACGTGGTTGCTGCCTTCGGACGGGAACTTCCACAGGTAGCCACCGATCGGCAGTGCGTCAGCATCTTGAACTGCTTCTTCGTGGCGATCAACAGCCACGACCACAGCATCGACCAAGGAGGCCAGAACGGCCTCCACTTCCGATACCTCCGCCATTGCGCTTGCTCTGTGTGTGCCAAGTTATTCGCGCTGGTCAAGCTCGTGATCGTTTCGAGCACACGACAAATATACACACGACTCGCACTGAACGCGAGTTCCTTGCGTTGATCAGCCCTCAAGCTTGCACGCTTATATTGTCGGGGATGTCGGCTCTGTTGCCTCTTTGAGGCTAGGCAAATGACTGCAGCTTGTCGACAAAACCGGCGGCTGTGAGCACCTGCACGCCTCGCTTCGAGAAGCTCTCGAGCATTGACGCTTTACGTCCTGCTAATGGAAGAAGCGCCTCTTTCAGCACGGTGACTTGGTAGCCTCTGTCCAGCGCAGTCTGCACGCAGGACTCGACGCTTCCTAAGACCGAGACGCCCATGACCACGATGTGGGTGACCATCAAATTGCGTAGCGTGAAGTCAAGGTTCGTAGCCGCGAACACGCTGGTAAGACAACAAACAACTCAACTATCAGAACCCGAGTGCGAAGCTTAACGGAAGAGACAACCCAGACGCACTTACTTGACTCCTGTTCGGGGGAGAACAACGTCACTTTCGTCGTCAGGGGCAATTCGCTTGGGCACTTGAGCACCGTAGCCGTGTTTGGGCACGTGGATGCCAGCATGTTTGTGTGCGCGAGATCTCTCCCGGCCATCGCGCGTTGCACTCTCCACCACGGAGTAAATGACCTCCATGCCTTCGCTTGCTCGACTGGCCAGCAGCACGTCTTGGATTGTGGGGATGAGCACGCTATCCACACGCTCGAAGAACTCAATGTCGCCAACGCTTGAGCGTTTCTTGCCTGGACTTGACCGGGCAAACAGAGCCTCGCCCGAGTCTTCATCGCTTTCCGAATCGGTTGTCCGCTTCGCACCGTAGCCGTGCGGCAGCGTGAAGTAGTTCTGCACGTCCAAGATCACCAAGGCTGTCGTCATCGGGCACCAATGCAGCATGGCCAGCGCCGCTGCAGAATCAGCGCCTTCCGTCAACGCCAGCTCCTCCTGGTTGTTATCTCGAGTCTCGACGAAGGAGCGACGGCCACGACGCGTCGAGCAGGTCGAGATGCTCCTCATTGACGAGGCCGGTGACCAGTCCAATGCAACCTCACTTGCGCTCGAAGGTGGCGTGGCAACAGCACTTCCATGCGAAGACACGGGAGCAGAAACTTTTGACTGGGACGCCTTACCCAGACGATCACGAAGCAAGTTCGCCGCCTCTTGCTGCTGGCTCTCACGCTGCTGTTTAAGTTCAATGCTGCGCGCAGAATTGCGGTCTTGCTGCGCCAGATTCTCCTGCTGGGCCAGCACCCGCGACGCTGTCTGAGCCCCCAGGAACCGGATCGTGAGCGACAGTTCCCTCCGGTCCAGGAACGCTTCTCGTATCTGCTGAAAGATCTCCGTTGACTGCGATCGCGACATCATCATAGCAGGAATGCTCACAGTCGCGGCCAGTTGATCGGGCCGCTGCCCCGCGTCCATGACGAAGGCCTCGCCATTGTCCTCGCCGCTGTTGTTAGCCACCAGCACGGCCACTGCGCCGGCGCGCTGCGCGTGAAGCACCTTGGTCACAAAGTCGCACAATCCTCTCTGGAGCACCGCGATCTTGCCGCGCAGCTCGAACGCGTTCTTCAGCGGCACGTGCGCCGTCACGGGCTGCGCCACGACTGCCTGCGTGTAGATATCCTGGCCCTCCCGCACGCCGCTGGCGCCGAAATCGGCCAGCGGGCAGTACACGAGCTGCCCTTGCAGCTCCAGGAACGGCCAGAACATTGCTGCTAACTCTCAAATGACCAGGATACAAACAGTCGGCCTTGTCGTGAAGGGACGTCGGCCGGAGTCCAAGCCGACGCTGCGAAGTGCTGGAAGCGCTGTCTGCGATGGCCACCTTACCTGCGAGCACCACGGACCAGACGGCCAAGCAGTCGCCGTCTACGCCCATGGGCCTCGGATTCCTGTCGTCGCCGCAAGCCTCCGACTACCTGCCGTCCATCTCGCCGACCGTCGTCTACTCAACGGCGCAAGCTGCCTGGACGCCGCAGGAGCTGCAGACGCTGCATGCGGGCCTCACACAGTTCCCGGCCGACCAGTTCGACAACGTTACTCGCTACATCAAGATCGCCGCCACGCTGCCACGCAAGTGCGTGCGCGATGTGGCCTTTAAGGTAAAGGCTCTGGGCTACCCGAGCGGCCCGTCGGCGGCAGCCAGCGCAGTCGCCTCGCGAAACGCCACCGTCACCAAGCGCATGAAGATCGAGCAATACCAGGACCCGAGCCAAGCGTCGACGTCGTCCGCCGAGCTGGAAGAGGCTCGCCTCGCGGCGCTGCTGCAGGACAACGTGCTAGCCCTCAACACCATCCGCACTAACCTGCTGAACGGCAAGGCGGACGAGAACCGCCCGCAGATGCTCAAGTTCCGCGACAACTGCCAGACCGTGGTCACTGCGTACGTTCCTGTTGGCTGTACTGCTCTCTCTCTCCGAGCTGAAAGCCTCTAACTCGTGCTGTTCTTGTGCTTGGCCAGACTCGGCGACATCTGCACGTCCATTCCGCCGCTGCCACTCCAAATCGACACGTCGCTGTTAGAAGAAGACAGCAACCCAAGCGCCAACGACAGTAGCAACAGTAGCAGCAAAACCCAGTAGGACGAGTCGAGTACATGTAGCCTTCGTGCTTGCTCACATACCTGGTCGACGGCCTCCTCCGTCTCTGCAGACGCGCACCCGAGGCCAAGCTCCAGTATCTATCTAGTTGTGCGACCACTGAGTCAACGTCTGCGGCTGTGGTGGTCCGAGCGGCCGCGGCGGTCCCGGTCTCGGTCGCGGTCCCTGCCGCTGTCTCGGTCTCGTCCTCGTTCCCGGTCACGACTGCGACTGCGGCTTCTCTTCCTGCGGTCAGACCGACTGTGGCTGCGACTGCGTCGCCGGTCTCTGTCGAGCGACCTGTTCGTTCTTCTGCGCCGTTCCTTGTCGTCTCTCTTCTCCTCGCGCGGGTTCTCCTTGCTGAGTCCAGCGGGCCTGTCGGGCTGCTTTTCCTTGTCGTCCTTGTGCTTCTTCCTCCTCTTCTTCTTGTCCTGTCCGGGCAGTTCGGGTCGCTTAGTGGCCCCCAGTCCCAGCAGCTTGTGGCGTGGCTGCGGGGCCGCACCCACGTCGTCCGGGTTCACGTCGCCCGTCCAACCCATGCCGCGCAATAGCGCCGCACCGAAGGCCTCCACTGGCACGGCGTCATACACTTCGCTGTGCACATCGGGTGCCTCAGGCCGCAGCGACACGTCGCGCCGGTACTTGTCCGTCACGTCTTGCAGCTCGTCCAGCCCGGGCACGGCGTTCTGCTGCAGAATGGGCCGCTGCTTCTGGCCGTCCTGTGACCACCGGGTCGCGTCCTGGAACAGCTCAGCGCGCTTTTGTTCCCGCGCGGGGATCACCAGGTCTGCGGGCTGCTTCGGCCTGCCGGTCTGCGTTTCGGCTAGGATCTGGGCCGCGGCCAGCTGATCAACAGTCTGCGGTCCATCGTCAGACTTGGATCCGAGGACTGCGGCATCCTGCGCGGACTCCTGGGGCGCGTCCTGATCCTTCCAAGCGTTGGTCTCCAATAGCGGGATGACCAACGGCTTCTGACCGTCGGCCGAGAGCTGCGCGGGCGCATTTGGGTCGAAGTCCGTGACGAAGACCTTCTCTGGGGACTGTGGGGCCGTGGGCGCAGGCGCGGAGAAACCCGCAGACGCACCCAGCGCCTTCTTCTTGCCCTTCTTGAGCGCGAACCCGCCCAGCTTCATGCTCGCTGGTTTCGAATGACAATATACGGGATAATTTGCTTGTTGCACTGAATAAAGTAATTATGTACAAGATTGTAACATGAAAAAAAGAACAAGTCGAGACGACTCCGTTTTAGCGTGATCTACAGGCTGTATCAATAGTGAGAACGCCTTAAGCACACACTACAGTGCAGCCACAGCACAATAGGTCTGCGTGGGCACAATATAATCTGATCAGCACAGTACCTGGAGCATCAGCACATTGGAGCACAGTGCGAGATGACGGCGCAGGCAGCGCGCAAACGGGGTGCGGATAGGGATGTAACTGGCCAACCAGCATCCGCCATCAAGCCAAGTGGCAGACGGCATGCAGGCCAATAGTTGTGCATTCCTGAAAGCCCCACCAGATCATGCCGAGGCGGGTGAACTGGACCGAGAGGGCCGTCGATGTCGACGCCACTGAAGCGCAGGCGGTGTTGGCGTCGCTCAAGTCCTTTGACATTGAGAAGAGCCAGCCGATGGCATGTACGATCTGCTCATGTGCGGAGCACAAAATGCGCTACCGCCTGCTCGAGTGCAGCTCGGAAGCATGCAGCGAGGCCAGCCCATTCAAGTGCGCGTGGCGCGGCAAGATGATCACGTGCTTGGACACGGAGCACGCGTCCATCTTCGAGTTTGGAGATCACAGCTCCCCTACAGCGACCCCAAAGCGCAAGAAACTCACTCTGTCGCAGAAGGCGTTCTGTCGAGATCTCGCCCAGAACCACTTGCGCCCAATGCGCATCCGCCACGCGCTCTCGCGCAAGTTCGCCACCCCCCTGGAAGAGTTACCCAGCCTCAAAACGGTGCAGAACTTCGTAAACCATTATGGCCGGACGCAGATGGAGAACCACGACCGCGTTGAAGAGCTCACCACCTGGATCCGCGACCACGCCTACAGCGGGTCCGAGCCAATGACTCAGCCTTTCACCTTCGCCTGGCAGATGGACAACCTTGGCAAGCCCATTGTCGGCAACGGCTCCGACAAGAGGCCGTTCATGGTTGGCATTTCGACGAAGGCTCTGATGCTGAGGCTGACCGTGCCGCCCGAGAGCTTCATCCTCCACCTGGACGGGACGTACAAGACGAACCAGTGCGACTATCCCGTCCTGGTGGTGGGCGTCTCAGACCGCTCGCGGAGGTTCCACTTGGTCGCCCTCTTCGTGATGTCTCAAGAGACACAGCCCATGTTTCAGGCCGCCTTGCTCTCGCTTCGCCGAGTCTACTTTTGGGTCACCGAGAAGCACCTCACTGTAAACTACGCGATGGCTGATGGCGACAGAGCCCAGTGCAACGCTCTTGCTGCGGTTTTCGGGGACAACCCGAGTTACCGCTTCCTGATGTGCTTCTTCCACGTCATGAAGCACATCCAGGAGCGGGTGAAGCTACTTTCCTCGCGTGCACAAGCACGAGTTCTACGGGAGCTTTACGACCTGCACTTCGCCCGTAACCAGACGCAGTATCTGCAGATGCTGCGTCCGATTGTCCAGGGCTGGATGAGTGAGCCAAGTCTGGTTCCCTTCGCGCAGTACGTGTACGGGCAGTGGCTGACCGGGCACTTCACGGCGTGGCAGGTGTTCGCCACGCCGAGTGGATTCGCCTCCACTAACAATCCCGCGGAGAGCTTCAACGCGCTGTTGAAGCGCGACTACACGCTGCGCCGCCGGCTCAAGATGGGGACGCTCCTGCGGGAGCTGAGTGGGTGCTGCCAAGACCAGTCGAGTAGCGCGCGCGCATTCGAGTTTAGCGTTTGTCCGGCTCCGACCCTCGCGCGCAGGGTCTCCGAGCTGGTTCGTGAAAGCTTGCTGGGTGTGGCAGAAGACCAGGATCTGGATTCCGTGCACGCTGGAGCCTGCTGCATACTCCGAGTGATCTCATTGCCAGCACCTCGTGTTAGCGTTGCGCCAAATAAACGCAGCGAAGAGGCCATCGCGGTAACTGCGCAAATGGGCGTGCACTACGCCCGGAAGGAGTTTGAAGAAGAGCCGGTGGACGGCTGGGCCGTGGACGTCGTTCGCCAATGGTGCCCCTGTGGCTACTGGTTCGCCTTCGGGGCGTGTATCCACCTGCAATTTGCTCTGCGGGTCACTGCTCACGTGGACAGCACTGGAAGGGAGGTGCTGATCAGTAGGCGCAAAAGGAAAAGAGGTGAAGTGGCCGTGCTGCCCGATCTCGGACGTCCGGCTACCGTTGGGCCGGCTCTGAGCTTGATGTGATCCAGCGTCGCTGCATATAGCGCCAGTGACTCTGCTTCTTCACGTACATGTTGGCTTGCATGTTTGGTATTCAACACGTCCGAGGGATAAACCTTTCAGTGCTTCATTGATTATTTTCGATAGGAACACCTCCAGCGCTCGCTTTTGGTGGAAAATGCCCGCTCCATCGGCTCGCACAGCATGAACCGCGCTGCTGGCATGCACTGGACGCGAGGAATCTCCACCGCAGCCTCACTCTTCGTCGCTAATCTCCACCAGGCGCTCCTTCCAACACTGGTCGCACGCGCACCTAAACCAGCGCTCGTTGCCGTAGTGCACGGTAATCTGGGCGCCAGCGCGAACGGTCTTGATCATCTTCACCAGCACTCGAACGCGAGTGCGCGTCTGCTGCTCCACGAACGCTGCATTCGGGTTGCACGAACGCTGCATTCGGGTTGCACGAATGCGACAGAAAGCGGGTGATCGAGCCGCACTTGAGCGCATCGACGTACACGTAGTTCCCATTAACGGATTTCGCGTTGTAGAGCAGTGTGAAGCCGCTGTTCATCTTCAAGGCTTGAGGGGGCTGCCCTTCCACTACTGCAGGAAACTCTGTGAGCTCTCCGCAATACTCACCCAACACGTCACCCACATCAAGATCCGTGGTACTGTTGACGCCAAGCCCGACCCGCCCCGTGTCGTACAACTGGAGCGTACTCAGGGTCCGCGGGGCGTTGCTGCACTTCGCCCCGAGGCGGCAGTACCTACGAGTGCAAAACGACGCTGACGCGACGTTTGAGCAGGTGTCCCAGAAGCAATCACCAAAGCACTTGCAAGGATCGAAGCTCCCTATGTCGTTGAACTTCACCCCATTGGCTTTGCACGTAGTGATCTTCTCGATGCCAGCGGGCCACGCCACCGTCCTGCATAGCATGCGAGTCTCCTTCGCGGAAGCATCAGGATACGACGTGCGGCGGGCGCGCAGGCTCTCGATCTGCTCCTTAACTTCAGGGCTGTTCTGTAGCGCCTTGAACTTGACAGCCTTGAAGGGCTTCGCGTGATAGATCTCGCTTCCGCTCTTTGTAATGGCACATTTTGACAGGTGCCGACGCTTCCTCGACCTGGGGACGTGCCACTGCACCCGCTTCGTTTTGGCCTGGTGCTGGATCTTGGCTCGGGCGTGACGGTTCGGAATGGCGCGCATGTATGCAGCCACCTCTCTGTCGGCACCTGAGCCTGGCTCATCAGCGTCAGCACCCGGCTGCTTGTCGGTGTCGTCGCCAGACGACACAAGGTCGATTGTCTGCCTGATGATCGAGCTTTGGATGCTTCCCTCGTTTGTTGCCTTAGTCGGAGACGTGTCCAAAGGTCCTCCCGGGGTTGACGTAGCTGAAACGTTGCTGGATGGAGTGCTGGGCAGCTGCACGTGGTCAAGACTCACCCCCGACTCGGGGGAGCTGCAAACGCTGCTCTGGGGCGTCTCCGGGACAGTTTCATCGCGCGAATCTTCAACGGCTTCTCGAACGGCCTCGACAGCAGCCTTTACTGCTCCTGCCAGCGCTTGATTCAGAGCGCTGGCCCGCGTAGGGGCCGAAAATGTGCCAGGAACTAGCTCAAAAGTGCGCAGCTTGCGCCATAACGAGTCTCCAGCCTGGGGGGGGTGGCACATGCGGTCTGCGACCCGCTTCACCATCATGTCCCTTGGGACCACCTCCCCTGTGTCCACGTCTACCGGGAACTGAGTGTCTTCGTCGCCGTCGATACGCGTGACCACAGCTCGGCGATGGCCTCTGGGGTCGCCAGTGACGAACGCGCGCGAGTAATACTCTACTGAGTCCCCTGCGCAGAGCGCCTCCGGGGGCAGCTCCGAAGCGCTGAGGCCCGGCATCTTCTACGGGTGGGTGCTGAACGCGCGGAGGTGCTGCTGGTCGGCAGCAGTGGTGCTGCTGATTCCGGGGTGGCAGGATTGAATCTGAAGTGCACCACCCCACAATGTGCTCAGGAATCTGGAGTGCACCACCCCATGATGCAATCATTCAGGAGCAAGGTCCTCGTTTGTGCTTCCGATGGACGACACGCACAAACAGTGCAGGGCGCAGGGGCATCCCATCCGAGCGTGGCCTGTCCGTGCGTATTGTGGGAGATGGGTTACTGTGTTTGTCAGATTTTAACATGTGAAAGTTATATTTCCTCATCAATAGTACAGCAGATGAAACCCAACCGTATCTGCATGCTCAAGATCCAGCTGTGCACGCTCTTGGGATCGGGTGCTCATCAACAGGAAAATGCCCAGAGGAGTATGAAGTTCATCAGTGTGTCCTAAAGGTGTAAATGTCGTGTGCGGTGTCCAGCCCAACAGTGCATGCTATACGGGTGTATGAATCCATTGAGGACGAATTGAATGCGGCATGAGAAGGGGATGACCTTGACGCCCAAGCGCACGAAGGTATACAACACACAGAGCAAAGGATGTTGGTTCTACACCGTGCAGCACCTAGTTGCCGCACTCCAATCCCGTGACAAACTCGACACGGTGATGTACTTGGTCGCTTCGTAA
The DNA here is from genome assembly GCA_012295415.1 of Phytophthora chlamydospora. Classification (NCBI taxonomy): domain Eukaryota; phylum Oomycota; class Peronosporomycetes; order Peronosporales; family Peronosporaceae; genus Phytophthora; species Phytophthora chlamydospora. The sequence goes on along the minus strand of JAABLK010000110.1, from coordinate 46,600 downwards.
TCGGAGGCCTTCATGAACAAAGTGGTTCAGTTCACCTTCCGCTGAGCTAGGAGACGATGTAGCCCTTCCACTACGCCGTGCAGCGAGGCGTGGGAGACTCAAAACGAGGCGAGAAGCCCAGGCAGTTAATTTGCAATTTCATACAGGTTTGGGCATTTCCCCGTTCATTAAAGAATAACGGCTCGGGTTAGAAGGGTTAATCGCTGTCCGAATATGTACAACTTGTCAACGTACGGTGTGCAGCTCAGCAAAGGAAGGCCTTAGCTCATCAGTTCGCGTTTTGCCGATTGGTGCTCAAGCCCTCGTCTCGAAACGATTATGCGTCTGTCTAACGTCGTGCTGGTCGTCGCGGGTTTCCTCCTAGCAACCACGGATACCGTTTCTTCGGCTGAAAACTCCCCGAGACTGCGTTGCGAAGCCCCGATGTGAGCTCACTAACGGCTGGCAACAAGAACGACCACCGAATCTTGCGCAGTGCAGACAAGAATGACGACAACAGCGTTGACGAGGACAGCGATTCAGAGGAGAGGATGTTCGTTGGTACCATAAACGGCGTGCTCGGAAAGGTAGGGTCTGTCGTCGAGACCGGTGGGGCGAAGGTCGCGAAGGAGGCGCCGAAGAAGCTGGAGAAACACCAGAAATGGTTGAACGAAGGATTGACGCCGTCTCAGGTCCGAGTAGACGTCATGAAGAAGGAGCCATGGATGAAGCTGAAGTATCTAGCGGAGCACAAGGATTTCTACCAGTACGCCAAGTTCATGGTTGAGTACAAACGGCTCCACCCGAATGCCGTGATCGCAATGTAATGATCGCGTTCTTAGGGCCACCCACGCCGCTGGCAAGTTTAAAGTTTTTCAATGCATCGGTACGATGCCATCAAATCCGCACTAACAGCAAGTGCGTGGAAGAGTTCATGGTTTTTCGTGGTGGTCAATGACCACTGGTCATTGGCACCACGGTAACGCAGGCAGCTCAACATAGCTGTTGCTGTGCGTCACTAAGCCAAGTCTGACGACGCAGTTCGCTATTTTTGCGATTAAGCTCAACCCACAGCTTTGACGCTTCTCAGTCCGCTGCATGCCCAGCGGCTTGCAGCCACGCCGCCACAGCCGTGCGTCAGCCCGCAATGGTGACCAAGGTCACGCCCGTCACAAGTACCAATAAATTATCGATCACAGGGTCAATACCATCGCTCGCTGGTATCAGACGGCCTTCTCTCACAGTTGCAGATGATGTCCTGCGGTACTCCTCGACAACTTCGACCGGTTTCTCGCAGCAACCGCAGCAGCAGCTGATCACCATCAAGAAGCGATCGCGGGCGCAGTTAGAAAGTGGTTCGCCTGGCGAGGCGTTGAGAAGACGAAAGGCGACGCTGTTCGCGGCGGTGGCGTCGAGGAAGTTCAATGCGCGACGTCCTCTGCTCCTCAACGAAGAAGTAGGAGAGGAGTATATGCGCCGCCTGCGTGCCCTCTTCCACGCCAGCGACGCCGATGAGGACAACGCAGTGACGCCGAATGAATTGTTGGTGTTGCTGGAGCTCATTGGAGGTACACCGTCCGAAGTGCGGACATTTGGCGCTACGGCCAGCGGATCTCTAGAGCGGCTTGATCAGGTCGTGACATTCGACGCGTTCTTGGATACATGCCGAACTCTTGTCGTACGCTGCGTACAAGAGGGGCGTCCGCTACCACCTACCAGCTTCGTAGCTCTTTGCAAACCACTGAAGAATGCGTATAACCGCTGTGATACGGACGGCAGCCACGAAATCTCGCGAACGGAGCTGGAGATCGCACTGCAAAAGCTGGGGCTCGTGTTTAGTGACGAAGAACTGGACGTCATTCATGCACGTCTCGACCCGAATGGCGACGGACGCATCGAGTGGGGCGATTTTCTGTATGCAGCGTGGCAGGACTCGATGGACGACCCAAGAACGAGCAGCTCCGCGCTGCACAAATATTTTTCGGTGGGCCTCTTCACCGAGCTGCCTTCGTTCATCCGTGCTTCAGCTGACAGACAACGACGACAACCTACACGAAAGCATTTGAGGAGAGGAGCTGTGTCTCTGGAATCCTCCGATGCACCGTCGGACGACGTACAGAAGAGTTACCTTTCTCGCATGGAGCGTGTGGGTGTCGAGTTCCTGACGCGCGTGTCCAAGGAGCGTCTCAAACGCGCCAAGCGAGCCACACTTGCTGTCAGTGTGTCCGCTCGTTTTAAAACAAGGGCCAGAGCTTCGCAACTTCAGTCTTTGGGTGGTCAGCCGCCTCCCAGTTTACTAGTGCCTGTAAAAGGGAGGCTAGGCTTTCTCGGTGGGCCGCGGCTGCAGATGCAGGAAGCCAAGCCGGCAACTATACCCAGACATCGTTATGGCTTCTCGCGCGACACGATGCTTCAGCTTAGAAACATCGAGTGGGCAGGAACATTCGCGGGCTGCTGTATAGGGCTGCTTTGTGGCCTCATTTCGATGGGTCTGGAGAGTCTGTTGCCGTCTCGGATTACCGTGGACGAGGTGTGGGGCTTCAACAGGTATGTGTTGCTCATCAACATTGGTGTGTCGCTCGTCGAGGTGACTGCGCTCTACATGATGGCGGTGGCGTGTGCTTTCCGCCTGACTGTCAGCGCCGGTCTCACGCTATACCCGCTCGATCAGGAGCGTGAATTTCTTGCTCGGGCCGTGGCACGCGCAGCACTTCAGGTTGGGCATCGTCGAGACCCTCTCTTTGGGATGGACCCGATGCGCGGGTCTCCGAAGCTCGTGCTGCTCATGACTTACCTCGTGTACAAAAGCAAGCGTTACATTGTCAAGTTCCTGCTCAAACTCTTCATCAAGCGCGTGCTGTGGCGCGCAGCGGCTCGATCAACACTGAGCGCCACGGTACTGCCGATCCAAGGTCTCTTTAACGCTTGGACAATTCGACGAGTACTGCGGAACTGCCGGGTCAACATCGTGGGGCCGCCCTGTGCGATCGCGGCGCTCGAGAGCTTTCTGCTGGAGGACGCCTGCTTCAAACCCGCCCAGCGCGTCGACTACATGCGCGCCATGGGCTGCTGCTTGGTGTGCAAACGCATGGTGCATCCGAACGTCGAGATCATGGTGGAGCACCTGCGCTACCGCTGGCTCAATGCCGACTCGTGGCCAGTAGGTGACGAGGGCTGTACGTGCCTGCTGCAGAGCTGCGACCCGTGCCCGGCGCACGTGCTGGACGACGTGGAGCTTTTCCTGGCTAGCGTGCGTCTGCTTGGCTGCAACGCCACCGCAGCCACGACCGTCTCGCGGACGGCGTCGGCCTCGTCGGTGCTGTTGCTGTCTCCGTACCACCTGCGCAACGTCTTCTTCCTGCTCATCGTGGCGCTGGTGATCGACGGCAGCCTGGACTGGAGCGAGCGGCGCTTCTACGTGCGTGTGTGTGAGGCTGCCGGTGTGCAGAACCACTGGAGCGGCGTGCTGCGGCTGAAGGAGGCGTTCGTGCACGGGCGCGGACTGGACGTCGAGGCCATCTTCTCGCTGGTGCAGTTCGAGGAGGGAGGCGCCGAGGCGGCGCACAGCGCCGAGGACTCGAGCAGCGTGCCCTGGCGGGAGTCGCTCTCGTACCTGGGCGACCGCATTGCGCGGCTGCTGTCATGCTGAGACGGATGGCGGCGGAAGCACTTGCAGGCATGGCTCGCTCCATAGGGCGACAGGTTTCGGGATCTGCTGCTTGCTTGCGTATTGAGCCATCGGTGCCGGCGGTGCGCTCCAGCGAGTGGCGGAGCGGAGCGGCAGTGACGTGGCAAAGGCTGCGTCATCTTTCGATGCAGTAATCAGATCTTTGCCGTTATCATTTTGCTGTCTGAGATCCACTTTGCAACTCCCGACGTCGCGTAACGGCCCTTAGAGCAGCTTTGTAAGGCATCGGGTTCTCGAAAAAGTGCACTGACAATTTGAGATGGGGAGCCGCAAGCGTTGAGCGGAGACTGATGCCGCCGACGCAGTTCAATCCCCACAATTGAATTTTCCCGCTTCAACGCAAGCAGCAGTCCAAGCAATCATGACCAAGGTGGCGATCATCATCTACTCCATGTACGGCCACGTGGCGACGCTGGCCGAGACGGTCAAGAGCGGCGTGGAGGCCGTGGAGGGCGTGGAGGCCACCATCCTGCAGGTGCCCGAGACGCTGCCGGAGGTGGTGCTGGAGAAGATGCACGCGCCGCCCAAGAAGGACTACCCGATCGCGACACCCGACATGCTGACCGAATTCGACGGCATTCTGTGGGGCATGCCCACGCGCTTCGGCATGATGCCGGCGCAGATCAAGGCGTTCTTCGACGGCTGTGGCGCTCTGTGGGCCAAGGGCGCGCTGATTGGCAAGACGACGGGTATCTTCTTCAGCTGCGGCAGCCAGGGCGGCGGCAACGAAAGCACGGCGTTCAACACGGCGCCGTTCTTCGCGCACCAGGGCATGACGTTCGTGCCGCTGGGCGTGCGTGCGCGCCACCTGCACACGCTGGACGAGGTGGTCGGCGGTGGGAAGTGGGGTGCCGGCACTTACGCCGGCACGGGCGACCGCCAGCCCACGGAACGCGAGCTGGGCACGGCCAAGATCCAGGGCGAGAGCTTCGCCGAGATCACCAAGAAGATCTACCCGTAGATGAATGGTTGTTGGGGAGGAAGACGCGTCTGCGCAGAGGCTGGTTGCCCCGTGCTGCATTTCTGCCGAGATTTTCTCGGTCGTACAAACCAATATCACTCCTCTTCGTTTTTCCATCAAAATTTGCTGTTGTCCTTTTGCGGGTGGGTCGTAGTTGCAGTAACGTTGCCGATGGTCGAGAGGAATGCCTAAGAACTGGTGTAAACTGCACAGCCTTTCAAGTTAGCGGCGTACAACGTGCAGCTCCCCGATGTCAGTTCTATCGGTTCAAGCTTGACCAACCATCCTTTGCCTCGGTCTGATAAATGATCTCCAGCATTCCTGAATGATGCCACGACTGAATTCATGCCTCAAACCAAGTAAATACTTAGTACAAACACAACATTTGCAACTAATCCAGACACGTAAAATGACAACAACTCGTAAGCGTTAGCAGCGCTGTATTAGTTTTGCTACAGAGAGTTCGGTCGGCCCACACAATTCGTCCAGGCGCGAAGAGAACTTAATACGAAGCCTCTGGATTGCCACATGCCTCTCTCTAGAGCAATATCGCTGCAAAGCATCAATGCACTGTAGCTGGTGCTTCGGAGAAATATATATATAAGGAAACCGAAACTAATGCACCTCACCAACAATAAAATAGGGGAAATTGCCAAATGCTGGGCCTCACCAAAAAGAGTTTGCCAAATGCTGCCCCACCTCACCTTTTGTCAGTCAGTCTTTTTCTGGCAGAGCAAGAAGTCAAGCTTGCCCCGCGCCAGTCACCAAGACCAGCAACACAGGCAGCAGCATGGGCAGCATGGAGGGCAGCCACACGGCAGCATGGAGGATACCAACACGGGCAGCATGGAGGGCAGCGATGACGGCAATATCGGAGGGCCATTACGCAGCGACTAATGCAGAGGTGAAAGACCAAGTAATTCAAACGCAGATTGTATATTCAAAACGCATCGCAGGTTCGGGCATTGTGGCCCGGCATTCTACACTTACCGCAGAGACGAGGTTTAATTGACCTTCCATCCTTCTCCTCACCGCGACTCCGAATGCGTTTCCTCTTGTGGCGTCCTCTTTTCACGGTTGACAAGGGTGCGAGGACGCCTTCATCGGCCTCAATGTCTTCGTGGAGAGGAAGCTCAACATTTTTTCCACTATTGACATTGTTAGCTTTGACGAATTGCTTCTTGCTCTGCCAGCAAAAGACTGACTGACAAAAGGTGAGGGTGGGGCGGCATTTGGCAGACTCTTTTTGGTGAGGCCCAGCATTTGGCAAATGCTGCCAGAATATGTCGAGCGGACCTATCACCATTTGGAAATTTCCCAATAAAAAAGTGAAACATAGCTGGTGGGCGGATACCGAGCGGAGTCCCTAGTCCAAGAAAGCTACCGAACCGAGCTAATATGCCTTCGTGTCGAGATAGACTGTCCGTGTGAAAAAGGCAGCTTGACTCCGTGCGATGGTAAACGATCTTCTCGAAAGTTGAAGTTGCTGTCGTGCCTGACCTTCGCGGCCCCAGTGCATAGAGATCGGCAAGTCCTGAGACAGCGCAATGAATCCCAGCGCCACGGGGTCCGAAGAAGGCGCCATTGACCACCGATTCGATGACCGCGTTGCAACCGACCGGCCAGGTGAGTTCGTCGACAGCAACGCCAAACTGGTGGCAACAGCAGCGTCGTGTGAGCGCAATTGAAAGTTTGTACATGTACAACACGATTTGCTTGATCCCGCCGATGGCCGATGCCAATTCTTGCCGCATCTTGCGAACTGGACGCCCTACGCACGCGTTTTCCGTGTTGCAGGAGGGATCGATCAGAATCGATCAGATCAGGCAATTGGCAACTTTGCCGACAACAGGACGCCCCCGCAACCAGATCTGCTGGTGAACTTTGCAGAAGTTGGGTGCTGACTGGGCCGTTGAGCATTTGAGGATGCGTTTCGCCGCTTGTATTGCGGTTTCTGTTTGCAGACTGCAACACTGGAAATTGCAGGCCATCGTGCACCGAACGAAGGCGATACGCGTCGTGTCCAATCGGGTCGATAGGATGCAAGCGAGCCGCTGCGGCGGCGGTGTGCCTGACCACTCCAGACCAATCGGCCCGTTTGGAAGCGCATGTGCATGGCATGGCGCAGGTCGCATGACAAAGCTCGCGTCATGTTCACCCGCGTGATTTGCAATAGCGGCGGCGGTGGGGTCTGCTGGCGGCATTGGGCTCCCCCGCTGCAGTAGCGGATCAAAGATGAACGACCCCGTTGATAGTATCGACACTGCACGCACCGAAGCCCCGTTCTCGAGCGAAGCCACCGCGTTTCAAGTCTGCATAGAGGTGTGCATGACGACCTGCTCGATCGATCGCACTCCGGCAACGGCAACGGACGCGCATGGATCATGTGCCTGTGCCTGACCTGCGCGGCTCATCTATGAGCAACCAACCCATCTTTGACATCGTCTGCAGCCTGCAACGGCGGGAAAACTGGCAAACATGCGCGATAGCAGGAATGGCCAAACAGGAAATGGCTCGGGAATCGAGTGCCAAGCGACACGAAACCTGGGCTCGCTAAAAAGTCCGACAGGGCTGCACAGGATCCCAAGTTCGAGCCCATGTTAACCACAGACCATCTTTGCGAAGGCGCTCGCCGACTCGACCTCTCCGTTTGCCACTTGCCAATTTGCGAACATTGACAAAAGCACCTCCAAATCGATGGTGTGCAACAACCAGGAGCTAGAGACTCCGACGCGCGAGTCGTGGTCGTCCCCCGTGAAGACCCAGTCTGCAACTTCCCTGCGCAAACGCGACGAGGAAAAGTCGTCAGAGCACTCGACCGGGGTTTCGTCCTTGGCTCTCGACTCGCCGACTCCCTCCTTCCAAGCTGACACCAATGACAATACCGACATCGACCAAGTGCTCCACGACATGGCCGACAACATGATCGGTCGCAACGTGCCGTTCGCCTCGCCCTTCGGCGTCAAAGCGCAGGTCTACGCCGACTACACAGCCAGCGGCAAGTCGCTCGAGTGTATCGAGCGCTTCATCCACGACCACGTCATGCCCACGTACGGCAACACGCACACCACCACGTCTGTCACGGGGCTGCAGACCACGAGCTTCCGAGAAGAAGCTCGTCGCATCGTGGCCAGCGCCGTCAACGCTCGTGAATCCAAAGACGTGATCATCTTCGCTGGCCAGGGCTGCACCAGTGCCATCAACAAGCTGGTCACGGCTCTAGGCATCAACAAGGGCCGTCGCCGCCACCGAGCCAGCAAACGGCCGGTCATCTTCACGTGTCCATTTTCGCACCACTCCAACCTCTTACCATGGCGTGAAAGCCCGTGTGCCGACGAGGTGCAGATCCCCGAGGCGGAGGACGGCGGCCTCGACCTCAAGGTGCTGGAACGCCAGCTGCAACGTCACCAGAACCGGCCCCTTAAGATCGGTTCCTTTGCCGCAGCCTCCAACCTCACAGGCATGCTCATCAATGTGGATGAGGTGTCTAAATTGCTCCACAAGTACGGAGCCCTGTCTTGCTGGGACTACGCCGCATGCGCCCCCTACGTCGACATCGACATGAACCCCAAGAATGATCCTGCCGCCTACAAGGACGCGGTGTTCTTCTCCGGCCACAAGTTCGTCGGTGGTCCCGGTTCCCCCGGCGTTCTCGTTGTCAAGAAGAACTTGATGAACAACGAGGTGCCGACGATGCCCGGTGGCGGTACCGTGCTGTTCGTGACGGAAAAGGCTCACAGCTACCTGGCCAACAAGGTCGAGCGTGAGGAGGGCGGCACCCCCGACATCCTGGGCAGCATTCGTCTGGGGCTCGCCTTCCAGCTGAAACAGTGTGTGGGTCCACAACGCATCATGGAACTCGAACAGCAGCACGTGCGCCACGTTCGGGAGTCCCTTGGCCGCAATAAGAACATCGTCCTGCTCGGCCGACAGACCGACTACGTGGACCAGCTGCCGATCTTCTCCATGATGATCCGCTTCGGCGACCGCTTCCTGCACCACAACTTCGTGTGTGCGTTGCTAAACGACATGTTCGGGGTGCAAGCTCGAGGTGGCTGTCAGTGTGCGGGCCCCTTCGGCTCGCGCTTGCTTGGCCTCAGCCGCGACCACATCGTCGCTCTGGGCCACGCTGTCGTCGCCAAGCACGAGATCCTCAAGCCGGGCGTCGCCCGCATGAGCTTCCCGTACTTCGCCGACGAGGAAGAGGTCAACTACGTGCTCGAGGCTGTGCACTTCGTGGCGAACCACGGCTGGAAGTTCCTGCCCGAGTACGACTTCAACTGCCGCACGGGTGGGTGGCGCCATGTCTCGCGGGCTGAAGTGGCCTTCCCGGACAAGAAGCGGTTGTCGGAGATGCACATCGACGATGTGGAGACTGTGCGCTCGTCGACCTCCGCCGAGCCCATTCGGGACCTCACCGCCCACCGACGACTTAACCTCGAGGAGGCCGCCAAGCTTGCAGATCGCTGCATCCAGGAGGCCGCATCGTCCGACTTTTGCCAGAGTGAGAAGGTCGCCGACAGCCACGAGGGGCTGCGCTGGTTCGCGTACCCGAGTGAGGCTGTTGCCGCCTTCCAGGAGCTGGGACAAAAGCCTCCTCTCTCGGAGAAGATCAGCGGTCCGTGCCAACCGCAGCGCTACTTCGACCCCGCGATCAACCACGTCTGGGACGGCGTGCCGACGTTGGCTGCGATGAAGCGCCACCGGGTGGCAATGGCAGCGCGGATGCTCCTCGCCCGCTACTGCATGCCCGGCCAGAGCTCACTGATGATGAACATGACGCCGGTGACGGACTTGGAAGACGAGCGTGGCAGCGACAGCGAGAATTCGCCAAAGCACTAGGGCTCGTATACACCACGGGCTCTGGAACTAATACATGGACATGAATCTGTAACTTTGTGTTGACTTTGCTGTATGTTTCCGTTGACCCCACTACATCGCTATCTATGGAGTTGGCAGAGTTCGAAGTGCTGCAAGCTGCAACGACCAAACCTAGTTTCCAGGCAGCTCATCAACCTCTTTGCCACAGAAGCTGGCGGTGACCGGCAACGAATGTAGGGGTTCTTGCATTTCAAACCGATTGCTGCTCGTTTGGTTTGAGCTGCTGTCGCCGATGGAGACGAGGTGGTTAGGGGGGTTCGCTTTCCGGCTGCATTGCACAGCGTGCAGTGCACAAGGGTGGCTGACGCCACCATAAAACTTTTCACGGTCTCCGTGCGTGTTTGAAGACCGCCAAGCCTATCCAAGACCCGCCTCCCATCGGCGATGAAACGTTGCGCCTCAAGACGATCCACGTGAAACTGCAGTACATGTACAGTTAATACATGCACATTGTTTACCACCACTGCGAAAACCACGGGAATCGCGCAAGCCCTCACTGCGGATCCTATCGATCGGATATCGACTTCACGAGGCTTTAGTTACAGGTACGCGTAGTGCAAGTGCATGTACAGGGTGGTTGGTAAAGGACTTGTTCGCGTATGGTCGACAAGTACCATTACAGTACATGTACAGGTTCGCCACGTTGCCGACAATTGAGGTTGCTGCTGGGTGCATGGTTGACTTGCCTGACTCAAGCACTGCGATCTTCGCAGGCGGCATCGTGCGTTGGTGTCCAATTTCAAATCGGCGATTTGACACCGGCACGCGAGCGGGAGGTATGCATCAGAGCGCCAGGTAAGCGATCTGCAGCGAGGCTGGGCAAACATGCCAGAGTCTTGTCAAGAGTTAACTCCATCGAGTCAACGAAGTGGAGGTGACCTTCATAGCGACTCTTTCCTATCAACAACACACGAGTTTGCAAATGGTGAGGCAAGCATTGAGTCGGCGTTGGAGCAAGCATGTGTGCTCCCATGCGGTGCCAGCGTTACATAATGTACATGTAATAGCACACAAACGTTCGTTCGTCCACGCGACCTTCACGAAGCCGCATTGTCTTCCAGAGCGAGCAGCCCCACGTAAGCGCGCAACCGAAGCTTCCCGGTCCAATCTCCTCTCGAATCCAGCGGACAGCGTGTCTTTGGAAGTTTGAGCTGGAAGCGAAGCTGTGATGCTGTGGACAGGCAAAAGTGATCAATGATCAGCACGAGGTGTCCTCTTGTGATGTACAGGATTAGTCCCAACGGAGCGCCATCGTGTCGGTCGTGACAGTGGGTTTGTGGGACCAGGGCCATCGCAATGCCGGCTCGACGTTGTCGACACCGGAGCTTCTACGGATGTACCTCACTCAAATCCATCGCGTTCATCTCGGCGGTGCAAAGCTTGAAGCCTCGGTTGGTCTCTGTCAAGCGGAACTCCTAGTCGCCTTCCCTCAGCGCCGTAAGAGCCGGCGTCGGCGTCTTGAGCCGTGAGCTCGCCTGACCACTACACATCGCAGCACATGTGCGCCTCCGCCCAGCGACGCTGCCTGACAATCGCTGACTATCATACCTGCGGAAGCACTCGCGGTGCAAGTCGCGACAGCTGGGGCCCCACGATCGCCACCGAACCGCAGGCGCAGTGCTGTCAAGTGTGTTGTGCCATTTCCCAAAGCCCCTTTGTGTGCGTGCACCACCAAGCTGGAAGCGCGTCTCAGTCTCTCGGTCTCCATTGATTGGCAACGAATATGCCAGCCACCAGCAGCGAGGACAGCGCGGTCGCGGCGCTCCCGACGCCGTGGGTCTCGCAGGTATTCCGCGTGTCCGAGTCCGGCGAGCTTGGACGGAGCTCGCTCATCCAGAAGGAGAAGGCATTGGCCGGTTCGGAGAAGTCGTTGAGCATCGTTGGCTCGGACATTGACCCGTTGGGCTTGTCCTCCACCTCGTTCAACTTCGAGGAAACTGCTGACGCCGACGGCTCCAACTCGTCAACGGTCCGCAACAGCATCTGCGTGGACAACGAGGTAGAGATTTCGGACGACGAAGGCGAAGACCAACTGCTGCGCAGCATCGCAGACGACATGATCGGCCGCAACGTGCCGTTCGAGTCGCCGTTCGGTGTGAGAGCGCAGTGCTACGCGGACTACACAGCGAGCGGCAAGTCGCTGGAGAGTATTGAGACGTTCATGCGGAACAAGGTCATGCCGACGTACGGTAACACCCACACGACCACGTCCGTCACGGGTCTACAGACCACGGCATTCCGAGAAGAAGCTCGCCAGATCATTGCACGGGCGGTGAACGCTCGGGCATCGCAGGACGCGGTGTTATTTACTGGCCAGGGCTGCACTAGTGCCATCCAGAAGTTCATCACAGCACTCGGAATCAACACTTCCAAGCGCCTGCGACTGTCGTCCAAACGGCCGGTGGTTTTCACGGGCCCGTTCGCGCACCACTCGAACTTGCTGCCGTGGCGCGAAAGCCTTGCCGCCGACATCGTTGAGATCCCCGAAGCAAGTGGAGGTGGTCTCGATCTGAAGGAGCTGGAGCGTCAGCTGAAGAACTACAGCGGCCGCAAGACCAAGATCGGTACCTTCACTGCGGCTGCAAACCTCACAGGCCTGTTGGCCGACGTCGACAAGGTTTCCAAGCTCCTTCACAGACACGGCGCGCTGGCCTGCTGGGACTACGCCACTTGCGCCCCCTACGTCGACATCGACATGAACCCCAAGGATTCTTCAGCTTACAAGGACGCGGTGTTCTTCTCCGGCCACAAGTTCGTCGGCGGCCCCGGTTCCCCCGGTGTTCTCGTTGTCAAGAAGAACTTGATGAGAAACGAGATCCCGACGATGCCCGGCGGAGGCACCGTGCTGTTCGTCACGGAGAAGGCTCACAGCTATCTCTCCGACACGGTGGAGCGGGAAGAAGGCGGCACCCCTGACATCCTGGGGAGCATTCGTCTGGGTCTTGCGTTCGCGCTCAAGCAACGGGTTGGAACCAAGAAGATAATGGCGCAGGAGCGGCGACACGTCAAGCGAGTGCGCGAATCCCTTGGTGGGAACAAACACGTCGTGCTTCTGGGCCGCCATGAGGACAATGTGGACCAGTTGCCGGTATTTTCGATGCTGATCCGCTACGGGGACCGCTTCCTACACCACAACTTCGTGTGCGCGCTGCTGAATGACCTCTTCGGCGTTCAAGCGCGCGGTGGCTGCCAGTGCGCCGGCCCGTTTGGCGCTCGCCTTCTCGGCGTTAGTCGAGAGCACACCATTGCTATCGGAAATGCCGTCATGGAGAAGGACGAGGCGATCAAGCCGGGGGTTGTGCGAATGAGCTTCCCGTACTTCGCCGACGATGCTGAGGTCGAGTACATCCTGGATGCGGTGAATTTCGTGGCCGACCATGGCTGGAAGTTCCTCCCCCAGTACGACTTCGATCTCCACTCGGCGGCGTGGCGCCACACCTCGCGAGCTAAGGACAACCTGCCCGCCAAAAGTTGCCTATCGGAGCTGCAGTTCTTCCGCGACGGAACCACCAGCTCTACGGCTCTTGACGAACCGATTCGCAGCATCGCCACCCACCGACGCGAGAACCTAGAGCAAGCTGCCATTCTGGCAGACACCTGCATCAAGGAGGCCACGTTAGTGGATTCGTTCACTGAAGGTCAGAAGGTGCTCAAGAGCCATGAATGGCTCAGGTGGTTTGTTTACCCGTTCGAGGCCGTCGCCGACTACAAGAAGTCCGGCGACAAGGCCCCACTCACTGATAAGATCGCCGGTCCGTGCCAACCGCAGCTGTACCTGGACGACGCGATCAACCACGTATGGGATGGCATGCCGTCCATGGCCAAGCTAAAGCGGAGTCGGATGGGGCGACTCATGCTCCGCCACTACATGCCGACGCCGTGAATGCGTTCAAACTAAAGACCGAGGGCTCGAAGACAGAGTCAAAGGGATAGAGAATCTAGAACACCAGCGGCGTTTTGTTCGCTGTTGTCGAGGCGGGGCGGACGCAAGCCCCGCTCAGCCGTCGTATCAATGTAGTGGTATTAAGAACCGGGTCGAATGTACGTTCCTATAGAGAGGGAATAGCAAACACACTTCGAGTCCGTATTGAGAATGTCCTTGCGACCGGGCTGCCTTCATAGAGAGCTCTTCGGATCGGCGTGTTGACCAGAACGGCTCGATGAACGAGGGGGCCAGGAGACCAGCATTTCACGCATCGCACCCCGGTGTCACCAGCGTAGCAAACGGCTTGCAGCCGTTGCAGTTGGGGTCAGGCAGCGTTTGAGCTGGGATTACGCGTGACCGGCGTGGCATGTGGAGGGGCATGCTGGTACCACGTGGGCCTTACAATTGTATTGTCGACTCAGATGAGACCCGATCGGCGAGTACTGTTTGGAGAGGCACAGCACAGCACGGCCGCACACCTTGCCTTGCCGAGCGTCACCTGAAAGGCGATACAGCGAGAGGCGCTCGAGGCAGTTGGATCAGCATGCCGGCACAGTGTCGGGACGGCGTGCGGCTCGCCGATCTCGTCGGGCTTTTTGAGTGCCCGTGCGAGCCGGCGAAAGCAGTGGATGGTGCAAGCTCGGATCGGCTTGCAGAGATTGCCTCCGCGCCCGTGTGCAGTCGTAGAGGTCACCGCGACCGGGATGCCGACTCCATCTGCGATTGCAGAGCCTCTGACGCTGTCACGATCATCTTGCCGCGCGGGGTGCCAAGCATGCTCCACTGCCGGCGAGCAGGTCAGCTCATACGGAAGCTGGCCGGCCACGCGGGCGAATCTGCTGCAGCGATGGCAAGGTGCAGCAAGGTTCCGGCGGCGAAGGCGGTCGTTGCACCTGGCGTGCCTAGTTGCCTCGTCGCTGCGGGCGGCCCTCGCGACGCTGAAAGATCAGGTTTCCCGCCGTTGCAAGTTCCCACACCCTCTCTGCGCCACCCGCCTGTGCGAGTCGGCACGAGATGATCCCTTCGCAACGGTTTGCATGCAGAGCCCGAGATCGGAGAGGTCATAGGACGCCGGCCGACAGGTTATCTGCTAAAGTCGCCAGCGCCGCTCGGCGATTCGCGCCGCCAAAGCGGTCGCACAGATGGCGGCACCAACCCATTGCTGCGCGTTGGTATGGAGGCAAATTGGCCATTGGGCGTCCTGGTCTTGCTGTCGCGCTGTCATGAACATCCTGCGCGCAATCGGACGAGCCTCGTCTGAAGGATAAGAGGCGCAAATCGTCGGCGCAGGCGATGCAACGTCTGGAGCTGGCGCTGCGTTTTATGCAGGCGGCGCCGTCAAACGTGGCTCGATTGGAGCCGCGCCGAGCCTTTGCTGAGACTTTTGCAGCGTCTACAACATCGTCCAGCTGTGGCTTGGACAGGCCCGTCAAGAAGCGGAAATGCGTGCTTGAGCCCGCGCCTCCGGACCTCAACAACCGCGCGCGACTCGGTGCCGATCGCACACGAGTCCTAGTCGCATGGCATGCCTGACCTCTGCAGCCAGACACAGACACAGACACTTGGCAGCTCTGCAGTTCATGCCTGTCACTTCCCAAATCCACATCAAGCGAGCAGATCGTTTGGTGATCCTCACTCTCGAGTGCTCGATCTGTCTGCCAGAGTACATCCATGCTGCGCCACAGCATCGACGAGAGTGCGCTGCCGCGCCGCAGCCTGCTGGCTGTGGCCCCGGTCAAGGAGGATGCGGAAGACCCGAACCTGTTGTCCTCGAGCTCCAACAACCCGTTCACCCAGACGGACTCGTCTTCCATTGACCTGGAGGCGGAGCGCATCGACCAACAGAAGGTCGATGCCGACAACGAGGACGACAAGCGCGAGACCGCTTCGGAGACCTCGTCGAGCTACAACAGCGTCCTCGATGGCCCGACGGCCAGCATGGACTCGGAGGTCGCCATGGGCTTCATGAAGGGGGCCGACCGCAGGATGACGGTTGCCACCGCCGTCTCCTCCGTTGACGGCGACGAGGACGTCGACGTTGAAGTCGAGGAAGAGCACGACGAGCTCGACGTGCAGTTGCTGCACGACATTGCCGACAACATGATCGGCCGCAACGTGCCGTTCGAGACGCCGTTCGGCACCAAGGCCCAGTGCTACGCCGACTACACGGCCAGCGGCAAGGCCATTGAGAGCATCGAGACGTTCATCCGCAACGAGGTCATGCCCACCTACGGCAACACGCACACCACCACGTCTGTCACGGGGCTGCAGACCACGAGCTTCCGTGAGGAGGCCCGCCAGATCATCGGCAAGGCCGTGAACGCCCGCCTTCACGGCAGCGGCACTCGTGACGTCGTTGTCTTCGCCGGCCAAGGATGCACCAGTGCCATTAACAAGTTCATCACCGCCCTCGGCCTCACTACGATGCGCCGCCACCATCGTCCCAACAAGCGGCCGGTCATCTTCACGTGTCCGTTCTCGCACCACTCCAACCTCTTACCATGGCGGGAGCTGTACGCCGCCGACGTCGTTGAGATCCCCGAGGCCAAGGCCGGCGGCCTCGATCTGAAGGAGCTCGAGCGCCAGCTTCAGAACTACCAGAGCCGCGAGCTCAAGATCGGTACGTTCGCCGCAGCCTCCAACCTCACAGGCATGCTGGCCGACGCCAACAAGGTGTCCAAGCTGCTGCACAAGTACGGAGCCCTGTCGTGCTGGGACTACGCCACGTGCGCCCCCTACGTCGACATCGACATGAACCCCAAGAATGACCCTGCCGCCTACAAGGACGCGGTGTTCTTCTCCGGCCACAAGTTCGTCGGCGGTCCCGGTTCCCCTGGTGTACTGGTAGTTAAGAAGAACTTGATGAACAACGAGGTGCCGACGATGCCCGGTGGTGGTACCGTGCTGTTCGTCACGGAAAAGGCTCACAGCTACCTGGCCAACAAGGTCGAGCGTGAGGAGGGCGGCACCCCCGACATCCTGGGGAGCATTCGTCTGGGTCTTGCTTTCGAGCTCAAGCAGCGTCTAGGTCCCAAGAACATCATGAAGCTTGAGCGCCAACACGTTCGCCACGTCCGTGAGGTGCTGGGACGCAACGACCACATCGTGCTGCTCGGCCACGAGGACGTGGACCAGCTGCCCGTGTTCTCGTTCCTCGTGCGCTTCGGCGACCGCTTCCTGCACCACAACTTCGTGTGTGCGCTGCTGAACGACCTGTTCGGCATCCAGGCCCGCGGTGGCTGCCAGTGCGCGGGCCCCTTCGGTGCTCGTCTGCTTGGCCTCAGCCGTGAACACATCACTGCTCTGGGCTACGCCGTTGTCGCCAAGGACGAGGTGCTCAAGCCCGGCGTCTCGCGCATGAGCTTCCCGTATTTCGCCGACGAGAACGAGGTGGACTACATCCTAGAAGCGGTCAACTTCGTGGCCACCCACGGCTGGAAGTTCCTGCCGCAGTACGAGTACGACCCGCACAACGGAGCGTGGCGCCACGTGTCGCGCGCCACGGCCCCCTTCCCGGCCAAGAAGTTCCTGGCCAACATGCAGCTGGACGACGTGGAAACCGTCCGCGCCTCGGTGTGCGCTGCCCCCGTTCGCAGCATCGCCGCCCACCGCCGCGAGAACCTCGAGCAGGCCGCTGTGCTTGCGGACCAATGCATCGAGGAGGCCGCGTCGGCCGAGGAGTTCCCCGAGGGCCAGAAGCTGGTGAAGAGCCACGAATGGCTGCGCTGGTTCGCATACCCGTGCGAGGCGGTTGAAGCGTACAAGGAGCACGGTGAGAAGCCGGCGCTCACAAAGAAGATCGAGGGCCCGTGCCAGCCGCAGCGCTACCTGGACGGCACCGTGCACAAGGTGTGGGAAGGGGTGCCGTCCATGGGCAAGATGAAGCGCAGCCTCATGGGGCGGTTCGTGCTCAAGATGTTCATGCAGGCCGAGCTGGAGGCCATGAAGGACAAGCGAACAGACGAGGAGAAGAGCGTGCTGAACGAAGAGCAGGCCATGTGCGCTGTCTTCGGCGGCTCGGAGAAGTGTCAGTAAGAGAGTAGTTGGAGGTGGGGACAGTCGATCCGCCATTGCTCGAGCAGAGCGTGGCGGCAAGCGGTGTTCCTTGTTTTATAGCTTGCAGCGTATCATGAAATGTAGCTCACTGGTATTAGAGCCTGACCCGTTCGTTCTCGACAGCCTGGCCTAGCAGCAAGCGTTCTCTGATTCCTCCTGGTCGTCGCACCCATGAGGCACTCCTCATTGAGACCGCCGCCGGGCAAACTGCAAATCCTAAGACCTTAGGCTCTGTCGCTCGTCGACAAGCGCGGCGTTAAGGTAAAGTTCAAATCGAAGCAAAGGGCAACTTCAATTCCTGCGCGCTTAGCCTCTCGGACCACGCGCTGCACGCCACTTCGACGAGGGCGATACACGATGGCCGATACGCGATGGATAGTTTGCTGACAGTGAATACCGTAGCCGCAAAGCCTGTTCGTACTTCCGTTGAACCCCAACTTGGGGCACCCCTGGGGGATAGATGGTAAGCAAATGCCACCTCAAGCGAGGTAACGCTGCCGGAAGCGTACGCACGCGTTCAACAAGTCGTTGGAGCGCCATGCTTCGTTGCAAGGATCATTTGCTGTTCGTGCAACATAGCAGCTTCAACTTCTGCCATGGTGCGTTATAACTTGCGCAACATTCACGCAACATAAACGGAAAACGGCTGGCACTTCTTTGCCTGCCATTCATCAGACCGCCATGGCGCTGCAGCACGAGGCCGCGTCGGAGCGCTTCTTCTGCGAGGAGCTGGAGGAGGACCTCTCGGCGCAGATCCAGGAGCCGCAGCCCGACTCTGCCAACGATCAGCCCCTCAACACCGCGGCGCGCTCAGCCGTGGAGCTCATCGCGCGCAACGTGGTGGGACGCCACACGCTGTTCGAGTCTCCGTTCGGTGCGCGGGCACTGAGCTACGCTGACTTCACGGCCAGCAGCAAGCCGCTGCATTGCGTGGAGGAGTACCTGCAGACGGAGGTCATGCCGCTCTACGGAAACACGCACACCACCACGTCCGTCACGGGGCTGCAGACCACGTGCTTCCGCCACGAGGCGCGCCAGATCGTGGCGCAGGCCGTCAACGCCAAGATCACGGGCCGCGGAGCAGAGGACTGCGTGCTCTTCACGGGCCAGGGCAGCACCAGTGCAGTCAACAAGCTGGTGCAGGCGCTGGGTCTGCAGCAGCTCAGCCTCACGGCTGACCAGCGGCCCGTGGTCTTTGTCGGGCCCTTCGAGCACCACTCCAACCTGCTACCCTGGCGCGAAAGCGCGGCCGAGATCGTTACAATTCCCGAGAACGAGCGCGGTCTCATGGACCTCCAGGAGCTCGAGAAGCAGCTGGAGGCTTACGCGGCACGCCCGCTCAAGGTTGGAGCCTTCTCAGCGGCGTCCAACCTCACGGGTGTCCTCACGGACGTTGACGCCGTCTCGGCGCTGCTGCATCAGCACGGCGCGCTAGCTTGCTGGGACTACGCCACATGCGCGCCCTACGTCAAGATCGACATGAATCCCGTCGTGACGGACGAGAAGCGCCGACCGTTCGTGTACAAGGACGCCGTCTTCATCTCCGGCCACAAGTTCGTCGGAGGACCGGGCTCGCCCGGCGTGCTCATCGTCAAGAAGCGACTGCTGACGAACGCCGTCCCCACGACGCCCGGCGGCGGCACCGTCTTCTTCGTCACGGAGAACGACCACCGTTACCTGTCGAACCGCGCGGAGAGGGAGGAAGGAGGCACCCCCGACATCCTCGGCAGCATCCGTCTCGGACTCGCGTTCGAGCTCAAGCAGCGCGTGGGCACCAAGAACATCATGACCTTGGAGCGGCGCAACGTTCAGCGCGTCCGTGAATCACTGCAGCAGAACGAAAACGTCGTGCTTCTGGGCCACCAAGAGAACGACGTGGAGCAGATCCCCGTGTTCTCGTTCCTGGTGCGCTTCGGCGACCGCTTCCTGCACTACAACTTCGTGTGCGCATTGCTGAACGACCTGTTCGGTATCCAGACGCGCGGAGGCTGCCAGTGCGCCGGCCCGTACGCCAGTAGACTGCTTGGCCTCGCGCGTCGGGACGTCCTGGCGCTCGAAAGCGCGCTTATCGAGAAGAAGGAGATGCTGCGTCCTGGCTTCACGCGCATGAGCTTCCCGTACTTTATGGACTCGGCGGAGCTCGAGTATGTGCTTGCTGCCGTCAACTTCGTAGCTTCTGACGGCTGGAAGTTCCTGCCGCAGTACAAGTTTAACCACAAGAGCGGCGTGTGGAAGCACTGGACTCGCTTCACCAAGTTCCCGGACCGCAAGTGGATCTCGCACTTCGCCACGGCGCTGGAGGACAAGACCCGCTCCAAGAGCCTGCCGGACGACGAAGACGCGCTGGCTGCTCATCGAGCGGAGAACTTGGCGGAGGCGCATCGACTGGCCGACGAAGTGAACGCCAAGAGTCTTCCGTCTCAGGTGGTGGCAGCGTCTGCCGCGCAAATGCTCGAGGAAGCGGATGATGAAGCGCTCCGCTGGTTCGCGTACCCGTCTGAGGCGGTGGAGGCCATCAAGAAGGGCGGAAAGCCCTCCTTGGCCGAAATCATCCGCGGTCCGTACCAACCTGCGCGCTACCTCACTGGCGAACTCAAGGATCAATGGAAGGATGCCTCGACGCCCAGCCCCGCTGCTGCTGCTTCGGTTTGTGGTCTGCAGACGTGCTGCCCTGTTCCATCAGAACCTGCAGCTTCAAACCCCAACAGCCACGCGAAGACTTTTGTTGCTACCAACGACCGGGAGGTAGGCGGCAAGTACCCGCTTCGCTCGACGGGGAACGGCGATGTCGCTGGGTCGCCCGTTGCTGCGAAGTCCAAGGCCACCTGCAGTACCGGTAGTTGTAGCACCGGTCGCTGCGGAGTGAGTACTCCGCCGACCTGCTCGATTGCCGCTACGGCAACAACAGTACAAGAAACCTCGACGGCCATCACGGAGAAGACGACCAAGGCCAAGCTGTTCCCTACGCCGCCGAAGAAGCTCTTGCGCTGGGTAGGCCAGGCCATGATGCAGTGGGATATGATCCAGGAAGGAGACCGACTGCTGCTCGGTGTGTCGGGCGGCAAGGACTCGCTGAGCTTGCTGCACGTGCTGCTGCGCTTCCAAAAGCGCGCGCCGGTCCGCTTCGAGCTCGCCTGCGCGACGGTGGACCCCCAGACGCCGTCGTTCGACCCGAGTCCGCTTAAGGAGTACATGAAGGCGCTGGGCGTGCCCTACTACTACCTCTCGGAGAACATCATCGAGCGCGCGACGTGCGAGATGAACGGTGACTCGCTGTGTAGCTACTGCGCGCGCATGAAGCGTGGCGTGCTGTACTCGTGCTGCCGCAAGTACGGCTTCAACAAGCTTGTGTTGGCACAGCATTTGGACGACCTGGCAGAATCTTTCTTTATGTCGGCCATGCACAACGGTCAGCTCCGCACCATGAAGGCCAAGTACTGGAACGAGCAGCGCGACGTCGAGGTGCTGCGGCCGCTGGCGTACGTACGTGAGCTCGAGCTCAAGAAGTTCGCGTACGACTCGCGTCTGCCCGTGATCAACGAGAACTGCCCCGCGTGCTTCGAGGAGCCCAAGGAGCGCCACCGCGTCAAGAAGATGCTCGCGCAGGAGGAGAGTCTTTACCCGGACATGTACAACAGCCTGCGCCGCGCGCTGCTGCCGCTCATGGACGACGCCAGCTACGCGCCGCTGGAGGCCGTGCGCGCACGTGTGGAGAAAGCCAAGCAGGAGCGCAAGCGCGCGCCTTCCAGCAAGAGCAACAAGGCCAAGAAGGTGGAGGCGTCCACGGCGTCGGCTACCAGCAGCTCCACCGAGGAAGAGAGCGGCGAGGCCGCTGCTGCAGTCGACGTCGAAGCCACGACCGCATAGATGCCCCCTGTACGAACACTGGAACCGTTACATTTTGCTGAATTGTAGACGAATGCTTTTAATGCTGACCCCGTCGAGTTTGTTCACGTGTATCAAGCCCTTGCTGCAGCCTGCAAGGTCTTGCCTCGCAAGTTCGGCACGGCACCACAGCTTAATCACGATCGGCAGACTGGATTGTTGCAGCTGAGCTAGGCCCAACACCCGGTGTCACACACAAATCCACTTTGGGTATTCGAGCCCGCAGCACCAAAGATTGGTCTCCAGGACTCCGCGTGAATCAAGGGCGAGTCTCGCTGGTGGTGAGATCTTCCAGCAATCAAGGACTCTGCTGCCACTGCCAGTCACGACCGTTAATGGCCTTTTTGCTTCTCTCCGACCGCCTTAACGTCCTTCGAGCAGCATTTTTCGCCATCCACCATGCTTGCCTGGGCTGCGGCCAGGAATCCTGCTTCAGGATTCGGCCTCGACTCCATCGTCCTGAGCGAGTCAGCGAGGCAAAATTCAGCCCCTACTCGCGTCCCAGCCGATTTCATACAAATCCCCATACTAAATTAATCGCGCCCGGTCTGCGACCACTTCGAACAGCCAAACTTCACGATCGACGATCTCCTCTCCCATGCAACTCAGGCTCTAGCCCTACATGCTCGCTCTGGTCACTCCCCAACCTGCCGCCGTCGTGCGCAAGTCCCCAGTCGACCAGTTCCAGACAGACAGGATGGCCGAAGCGGCCGAGATCTCGCGCCCCATGGTGGGCTCTGGCAGCGCGGGCGCCGGCGCGCCACTGTCGGCGTCCACCTACCGCAACAGCGAGTTCACGCGTGACACGATGGACACGCCACTGCGTCACACCGAGTCGGGCGGCCGCGACAGCGCCATGTACGGCCCCGGCGGCCAGCGCCAGACCGAGATGAAGCTGCTGGCCGTGGCGC
Organism: Phytophthora chlamydospora; assembly: GCA_012295415.1. Classification (NCBI taxonomy): domain Eukaryota; phylum Oomycota; class Peronosporomycetes; order Peronosporales; family Peronosporaceae; genus Phytophthora; species Phytophthora chlamydospora. The sequence goes on along the minus strand of JAABLK010000110.1, from coordinate 24,314 downwards.
CCGAGCTGGGGCTGCCCCCCGAGCGCACGAAGGACTACAAGGGCCGCATCCGCACGTGGCCGGGGCTGCTGCTGCTGCTGCTCATCGTAGCCGGCGCCGTGGCGCTCATCACCATCAACGCCATCGACGTCGAGGACCAGGCCGCCATCAATAACCAGCGCTACGAGAGTGCGGCGCAGAACAAACGCAAGATCAAGGACGGAATCGACGACAACAACGTCATCGTCTCGGACGACGGACAGGTGGGCAACCCCAAGAAGTACCCGGACATGGGCTGCGAACTTCCCGACTACCAGAGCAAGAACGGCCAGATCTTCTCTGTGGCGAAGAACGGCACCGAGGTTCCCGTCGGTATCAAGGGACTCAACTGGTTCGGCATGGAGACGGGCTTGGCCATCCCCTTTGGCCTCTGGGAGAACATGGACAACGGCACGTCGGTGTACGAGATCGCGGCCTTCTTGGCAAGAAACAACTTCAACAGCGTGCGTCTCCCCGTCTGTATCAAGAACATTCTGAAGGACACGGCGCCGGACAAGTCGCTCATCAACTTGAACACCAACCGAGCGATCAACATCACGTCGTACATCACGACCATCCAGTCGATCGTCGAAGCTCTGGGGTATCGCCACATCACGGTCATGATCAGTCTCCACACGCTGGACCCCAAGGAGTCTGGCGGTGCCTGGTACAGTGAAGAGCTAGGTGTGTCGGAGGATGATTTCCTAAGTGCAGTGGACACGCTGACGAAGAACTTGTGCGGCTCCAAGTACTGGAATGTCCTCGGTTTGGACCTCAAGAACGAGCCGCACGAGTGTACGTGGGGCGGTGACGATCCGGACTGGCAGAAGGGAGCCACGTTGATCGGTAACCGCATGCTGGAGGGCTGTCCGAACTGGCTGGCGTTCGTCGAAGGTATCGCCTCCAAGGGAACGATCACGTTGAATGGCGAGGAGAACACGTACTTCGATTGGTGGGGCGGAGGGCTCGCTGACGCGGGAGGTGACCCGATCGCGTTCGACGTCGAGAACAAGCTGGTCTGGGCTCCCCATTACTACAACACGGGCGTCAGTCCCGCATGGTACTTATACGCCTCTGGCACTCAAAACGCCGAAGGTGCGCTGGAAGACTACGTGGAGCTGGACGACGAGACCCTTAAGAACAATGTCGAGAAGACTATGGACAAGATGTTCGGCTACTTGCTCGGAGTGGACACCAACACGGCCATGGTTATGGGGGAATTCGCTGGTCTCTACGGCAAGGACAAGCACCCGCTGCTCACGACGAAGCGCACGACGGACTTCACGATGGATGCCATGCTCAGGGCGGGATACGCTGGCGGCTACATGTGGTCACTGAACCCGGAGAGCGCGTACCAGTACAACCCGGCCGACACGTACGGCACGTTCACGGAGGGTTTGCTGGAGGACGACTGGCTCACCCCCAACAAGGCCTTCGTAGAAGGCATCGCTGCTCTCGACGAGATCAAGGACCTCAAGATGTTCCCCTGCTTTGAAGTGGAGGTCAAGAGTGCCGCCGGATCCGAGTAGATGTTGGGCGTAGTCCGTTTCTACTTTTTTTGCTCTTGGGATCTGGGTGCGCTGCATCCGAGAAATGTATAATGTTGAGCTCATGTCAATTCCGTGAGATCGTGCATTCTACTTGCAGGCGTAGAGCTGAGGTTCGTTACTTCCGCCAGAATTATCATCGACGGCCGCTTGCTCGAAGGCGTTCAAAGGAGCTTGGCGGTTGCACATGTTGCAGCATCCCTGGCTGGGATTGTCGACCACTTCCTTGTCGACCGCTTCCTGAGGAGTTTTGGGGTCATTCTCCAACTTGGACTGTCGAGTCGTCACCAGTTTTCCACTCTGCTCCGAGTACTCGTTCTAAAACCGCTCCAAGTCTTTCATCATGGAGGTTAGCATCGCTCGGCCGATGCCACCCAAGTCCACCGCTTCCTCGGCAGGCGGCGCTGATCCGCCCTCCTCCACCTTCCGGAACAGTGAATACACGACCGGTCGTGCCAGCGCGTATGCGGAGGGTCCTCGGTCTTCCGACTCGGGCGAAGAGCCCACGAGCCAGCGGCAAACAGAGATGAAGCTCATGGCCATGGACCTAAGCGACGACATGCCACCGGAGCGGGTGCAGGACTACAAAGGCCGAATCCGGGTAAGTGACAAGCAGTACAACGTCCTCAGTCAAGAGCTTCCAACTTACACAATGTTCGTGTATTTCAAATAGACCTGGCGAGGCGTCATTCTGCTGTGCTTGATCGTGGGCGGAGCTGCTGCTATCATTACCACTTGTGCTATGAGCGCCAGCGACGCTGCCGCTATTCGACAGTCTCGCTACGAGAACGCGACGCAAGCTGGACGGAAGATCAACGACGGACTCGACGACGACGGAGTCATAATCTCGGATGACGGCCAAGTGGGCAACCCCAAGAAGTACCCGGACATGGGCTGCGAGCTTCCCGACTATCAGAGCAAGAAGGGACAAATCTACGCCGTCTCCAAGAACGGCACTGAGGTTCCTGTGGGCATCAAGGGCGTCAATTGGTTCGGCATGGAAACCGGCTTAGCCATCCCTTTCGGACTCTGGGAGAACATGGACAATGGCACGTCGGTGTACGAGATCGCTGCTTTCTTAGCTCGCAACAACTTCAACAGCGTGCGTCTTCCCGTCTGCATCAAGAACATATTGAAGGACACAGCCCCCGACAAGCGGCTTATCAATATGAACACGAACCGAGCGATCAACATCACGTCGTACATGACGACCCTCCAGACCATCGTGGAGGCGCTGGGTTATCGCCACATCACTGTCATGATCAGTCTCCACACCTTAGATACCAAGAAGTCCGGCGGTGCCTGGTACAGCGACGAACTTGATGTGACAGAGAATCAGTTCCTCGAAGCTGTAGACATCTTGACCAAGAATTTGTGTACATCCAAGTACTGGAACATCCTCGGACTGGACTTGAAAAATGAGCCGCATGAATGCTCATGGGGTGGGAAGGACCCGGACTGGCAGAAGGGAGCGACGCTGATCGGCAACCGCATGCTCGAGGGCTGCCCCAACTGGATGGCCTTCGTCGAAGGGATTGCAAGCTCCGGGACCATTACGCTGGGCACGAGGACGCAGACGTACTTTGACTGGTGGGGTGGTGGTCTGGAGAAGGCGGGAGCTGACCCGGTCGAGCTGAGCACGGAGAACAAGGTCGTGTGGGCTCCCCACTACTACAACACGGGCGTCTATCCGGCTTGGTATCTTTATGAGAGCGTGGGCACTCAAACCGCTGCGGGCGCCTTCGAGGGCTACGTAGAGCTGGACGACGAAACCCTGCGGTACAACGTCGAGAAAACTATGGACGCCATGTTCGGGTACCTGTTGGGGACGTCCGACTACGCCACAGTCATGGGCGAGTTTGCTGGTCTCTACGGCAAGGATAAGCACCCGAAGCTCACCACGAAGCGCACCACCGACTACACGATCGAAGTCATGCTGAAGGCGGGCTACGCTGGCGGCTACATGTGGTCGCTCAACCCGGAGAGTGCGTACCAGTACAACCCGGCCGACACGTACGGCACGTTCACGGAGGGCCTGCTGGAGGACGACTGGCTCACTCCCAACAAGGTCTTCATGGAGGGCATGGCGGCCATGGAGAAGATCAAGGATCTCAAGCGGTTCCCGTGCTTCCCTCAGGTTTCGTCCTCGTCGTCGTCCGGGTAGGTTTAGGTTTGCAGTACAGTACTGCACCTCAAATACGGCACTGGTATATCTTTAACCCGGCAAACCAAATTGAAAAGAAAAATCATCCAATTGAACTAATTATTGGATTAAACAATCCAGCATCAAATTGCCTCTCAGATTCGATTTTATCCTTCTGAATGAGTTCTAGCTACAAACGGTAGACTATCAAATTATTGTTACTGTAAATAGTATTACTATAAACTATAACTACTATTCTAGCGGAGCCCGTTCCACGATTTGACATGCACCGCGGTTTCACACGAAAGCCGTTCAGATGAGCGCGAGTCGCTCGTGGTGCCGAGGCGCAAACAGCCATGTTGGACACGCCCAAGCAAGTCCAGCGGTGCTTGCAACGCTGGTGTCGTCGGGGGTTGAACCCGTTAGTCCTGAGCGTCGACGAGCACCGACGCCGTGGATTCTCATGCATCACGGGCCCCTGACATCTCACATACGCCTTGAATTTTCAGGCGTAGAGCATGCGTTCGAACAGCCCAACGGCGCCTGTCGGTCGGTTTCTGCGTTCAGAAGCGCCGCTTTGTTCTCTACCGACGTATCCAGTCCGTGGCTTGCCATTCTCCATTCTCCGTTCCGCGGCGCAGCACGGACACCGACCGACGGAGACCGCAGTAGCATACCCAAATGGAGGTCTCTCGACCCATGGTGAACGAGGATCAGCAGGGCCGGACGGGCAGCTTCAGCCATACGAGCGACTTCTCCAGCGGCCACTTCAGCGTGCACCTCGACTCGTCGCAGGGGCCGCGGCTGACCGAGTCCGGTGGCCGGGGAAGCTTGTACGGCGGCCAGCGGCAGACCGAGATGAAGCTCAAGGCCGTGGAGATCGACGCACCCGAGCGGTCTAAAGACTACAAGGGCCGCATTCGCACGTGGCCCGGCGTGCTGCTGCTGCTGCTCATCATCGGCGGCGCGGTCACGATCATCGTGATGCAGGCCAAAGAGACCAGCGACCTCCTTGAAGTCAACCGGGAGAACTACGAGCAGCGGCTCAGTGACAAGCGCAAGATCAAGGACGGCAAGGAGGACGAGCAGGTCATCATCTCGGACGACGGCCAGGTGGGCAACCCAAAGTCCTATCCGGACATGGGCTGCGAGCTGCCCGACTACCAGAGCAAGAACGGCCAGATCGTTGCCGTCTCCAAGAACGGCACTGAGGTGCCCGTCGGTATCAAAGGTGTTAACTGGTTCGGCATGGAAACCGGCCTTGCCATCCCCTTCGGCCTCTGGGAAAACATGGACAATGGCACGTCGGTGTACGAGATCGCTGCTTTCTTAGCTCGCAACAACTTCAACAGCGTCCGCTTGCCGGTGTGCATCAAGAACATCCTCAACGACGTCGCCCCGGAGAAGAGTCTCATCAATCTGAACACCAACCGCGCCATGAACATCACGTCGTACATCACGACCATCCAGTCGATCGTTGAAGCTCTGGGCTATCGGCACGTGACGGTCATGATCAGTCTCCACACGCTCGACCCGAAGAGTTCCGGCGGCGCCTGGTACAGTGACGAGCTCGAGGTGACGGAGGACCAGTTCCTCGAAGCTGTAGATATGTTGACGCAGAATCTGTGCGGCTCCAAGTACTGGAACGTCATCGGCTTGGACCTCAAGAACGAGCCGCACGAGTGCTCGTGGGGAGGCGAAGCCCCCGACTGGCAGAAGGGAGCCACGCTGATCGGCAACCGCATGCTGGAAGGCTGTCCGAACTGGTTGGCGTTCGTCGAAGGCACTGCGGGGTCCGGCACGATCTCCCTCAACGGTGAAGCGAATACGTATTACGACTGGTGGGGTGGAGGCATGGAAAATGCCGGCGAGTACCCCGTTACCTTTGACGTGGAGAACAAGCTGGTGTGGTCCCCGCACTACTACAACACCGGCGTTAGTCCCGCATGGTACTTATACGCCTCTGGAACACAGAATGCCGAGGGCGGGCTGGACAGCTACGTGGAGCTGAGCGACGAAGAGCTCGCGAACAACGTCGAGAAGACCATGGACGCCATGTTCGGCTATTTGATCGAGAAAACACCGGACGTTGCCATGGTCATGGGCGAGTTCGCTGGGCTGTACGCGAAGGACGCTCACCCGTTGCTCACGACGAAGCGCACCACCGACTTCACGATCGAAGTCATGCTCAAGGCGGGGTACGCAGGCGGCTACATGTGGTCGCTCAACCCGGAGAGTGCGTACCAGTACAACCCGGCCGACACGTACGGCACGTTCACGGAAGGTCTGCTGGACGACGACTGGCTCACTCCCAACGAGGTGTTCATGAAGGGCATTGCTGCCTTGGACGTCATGGAAAATCTCCAGCGATTCCCGTGCTTCCCGCAGGAAGTCGAAGGCTCTTCAAGTGAGGCGTAGGCGGAGCGATACAGCCTGCCACGACTTGGACTTGTCCTGCAGCGCGCCGAGCGACTCCGCGACTTGGTTCATCACTGGTTCAGGTGCTGGGGAGTCGGGTGGCAGGTTATGTCCGGTGTTGGAGAGCGCGGGTACCCACCGCTGGAGCATTACTTCTTGAATGGTTCTCTTGGCGGTACGGACGCAAATTCTAGAGTGAGCGGCGACAAACCATCGATCGCCTACGAGAGAGTTGAGCAGCAGGTGGTTGGCAGACGAGTGAGGGAAGAGCCTGTAGTCTTGTACATTAATTCATGATTCCGTTCAGACTCGTTTCACTTTGTGTTGGTGGCGTGCTTCGATGCAGAGGGCCGCAAGGTCGTGAAAGCTTCTCGAGGCGCTATGAACCTTGCGCACTAGCTTACAAAGTGGTGTCGCCGGAGACCGCCGGGAAACGATGGCTGGTGCTCACGACTTTTCAAGTCGCGAGCTGTGACCGTTTTACTTCGTACACTTCGAAAAGAGCCGCATGAAAAACTGAAGACTCCCTCAGACAAAATACTGTAGAACTCGACAAATTGATTTATTTTATCAAATGGCAAACAAACTTACCAATGCGTTTGTTTGTTCTGCTAAAGCCGCAGTAAAAATTGAGGCGAAAGTTGAAGAAGTCCGTTTCCGTGGCAACGGACTAGTAACAGGCGACTCGAATCAGGGCCTGTCGTGGACGGACAGCAAACTGCCTTTGGTGCTAACCGGTAAGATAAGACCCCGTCGTCTTGAGATCCCCTCGTTATGAGAGAGCCCCATACTCGCACTTCGAAACATTCGTCGGGAAGCCAAGGGCCAAGCAGGAACCGCTTCCACTATGGCCGAAATCAACCGCTCCATGACGGGGCAGAAGTTGACTGAAGAGCGGTCCGCGAGCACCGTCAGCAACCAGACGAGCGAGTTCTCCATTGGCAACTTCAACTCGCACCTTAACGTCTCACAAGGTCCACGGTTGACGGAGTCTGGCGGTCGAGTGAGCTCCTTGTACGGTGCAGGAGGTATCCGCCAAACCGAAATGAAGCTCAAAGTCACCGAGATCACTGACGATCGGCCACCGGAGCGCATGAAGGACTACAAAGGACGGATCCGGGTGCGTGCATGCAGTTGCATTCTAGTGTGTAGGACAGGTGATTGACGTTGTACACGTAACGTTATGTGTGAATCGTGCAGACGTGGCCCGGGCTCCTTCTCATGCTTCTCATCATCGGTGGAGCTGTCGCTGTGATCACCAAGCAAGCAATCGACACCAGCAAACAAATGAAAATCAATGTGGTTCGATACGAGCAGCACGTGCAGAAGTACCGCAAGATCGAAGACGGCAAGAAAGATGACGAGGTGCTGATCTCCGACGATGGACAAGTAGGCAACCCGAAGTCCTACCCGGACATGGGCTGCGAGCTGCCCGACTACCAGAGCAAGAACGGCCAGATTGTCGCCGTCTCCGAGAACGGCACTGAGGTACCGGTTGGTATCAAGGGCGTCAATTGGTTTGGCATGGAAACCGGCTTGGCTATCCCCTTTGGCCTCTGGGAGAACATGGACAATGGCACGTCGGTGTACGAGATCGCTGCTTTCTTAGCTCGCAACAACTTCAACAGCGTGCGTCTTCCCGTCTGCATCAAGAACATATTGAAGGACACAGCCCCCGACAAGCGGCTTATCAATATGAACACGAACCGAGCGATCAACATCACGTCGTACATGACGACCCTCCAGACCATCGTGGAGGCGCTGGGTTATCGCCACATCACTGTCATGATCAGTCTTCACACCTTGGACATCAAGAAGTCCGGCGGCGCCTGGTTCAGTGAAGACCTCGGCGTATCTGAAGACGATTTCCTCGACGCTGTGGATATCTTGACCAAGAACCTGTGTACATCCAGGTACTGGAACATCCTCGGTTTGGACCTCAAGAACGAGCCGCACGAATGCTCGTGGGGTGGCGATGACCCGGACTGGCAGAAAGGTGCGACGCTGATAGGCAACCGCATGCTTGAGGGCTGTCCCAACTGGATGGCCTTCGTAGAGGGCATCAATGGAGTGCACGAAGTCACTGTCACTGATGGTAGAACGAACGAGTTCTACGACTGGTGGGGCGGCGGCCTGGAGGAAGCAGGCGACAACCTGGTTGAGTACAACGTGGAGAACAAGCTCGTGTGGGCACCGCACTACTACAACACCGGCGTTAGTCCACAATGGTATCTCTATGCAGCTGGAGAATGGCAGGAGTCAGGTATCTTGGAGGGGTACGAGGAGCTCAGCGACGAAGACCTAAAAGCGAACGTCGACATCACCATGGACCTCATGTTCGGCTACCTGATGAACAAGACGTCGTACGCCATGGTGATCGGCGAGTTTGCGGGGCTTTATTCCAAGGACGCGCACCCGAGGAAGACCACGAAACGCACCACAGACTACAACATCGAAGTGATGATCGAGAAGGGCTACGCGGGCGGCTACATGTGGTCACTCAACCCGGAGAGCGCATATCAATTCAACCCGGCCGACAAGACGGGCGACTTCACCGAGGGTTTACTTGAGGACGACTGGCTCACGCCCAACAAAAAGTTCCTCGAGGGCATGGCAGCAATGGACGCCATCAAGGACCTAAAGAGGTTCCCGTGCTTTCCAGTGGAGATCGAGGAGGATAGGTAGACCAGCGTTTCTCACTTGTAATACATGCATGCACTACACTACACTCGTCCACAACGTGTGGCAGACTTCTCATCTGAAAGTATCAGCGTGCGGCAGGCGCAGCTTTCGCGCCGTCGATTGCCACCTCAACTGAACAACTGCCACCATCGCATTAGGTTGGACTCGTCCTCTACACTCACAGCAGTCTCTACATGCCTAGAATTCACCATAATGTTGGCATCATACAGCTGGTGGCTTCGTGGCACATGCCCAGTGACAGGCGGCGGTAAGATATCTCGGACGATGCTGTCGGACGGCGTAAAGGGCTACGCGATGCAGAGCGTTTGCCAGTTGTCAATAGCCGTCGACCATCGCAGTCGCGACTCGGACACTCAGGTAGCTTGGAGTTGGCTTGGACAATGAGGGATCACCGCGTCAGTCTCTCAGTGGAGCGGCCCGGGGAGCGACAATCAACCCCGTTGACGCCATGGCAAATCGGGACCGAGGTCATGCGGAACGAAAGGGCCCCAATATCAGGGCGGCACAGCATGCCGGCGACGGCGTTCTACTCCGACAAGGACCGATTCTCGCAAAAGTACAGGGCCGATCCGTCCCAAAACATGCTGCTCGTGGCCAAGAAGCCTGGTGAACCGGAAGACGCGTCAGACTACAAGGGGCAATACAGGGTGCGTGACGAAGCTTTGAGGAATTAGTGGTGGTATTTTGCTCAGGGGTCATGGTCGCAGATATGGCCAGGCTTGTTACTGCTAGTTGCGCTTGTCGCGGGCGCCACGTTCCTCATTACCGAAGGAGCGGTCAGCACGTACGAAGCAAGCACGGCCCGAGCGATCGAATACGAGCAGAAAGTGGCCGGCAAGCGCTCAATCAAAGACGGCAAAAGCGACGACAACATCATCATCTCGGACGACGGCCAAGTGGGCAACCCCAAGTCGTACGACACCTCTGTTAGTACGTGAGAACTGCTACGAGCATTTCTCTTTATCAGCGATGTGCTAATTGCAAAACGTTTTCCACATCAGCTTGCGAAATGCCCGACTACCAGAGCAAGAACGGCCAGATCGTGGCGGTGGCAGCTAATGGGACTGAGGTGCCGATACAGATCAAGGGAGTGAACTGGTTTGGCATGGAGACGTCGCTCGCAGTCCCTTTTGGCCTCTGGGAGAACGCAGAGAACGGAACCACCGCGGTGAGTGCCTTGTCTTTTCATGTTATTCTGCAAAAGACGAAGTGCAAAGCTAACTCGATCACTTGTGCAGTACGAGATCGCAGCGTTCTTAGCGCGAAACAACTTCAACGCAGTGAGGTTGCCCGTGTCTGTGGAGAACTTGCTGAACAATAACCCGCCTCAGAAAGGAGTGATCAACCTCTCGAGCAACCGCGCGATCAACGGGACGAGCTTCATCTCGACCTTGCAGACTCTCGTCAAGTCTCTAGCGTACCGAAACATCGGCGTGATGATCAGCATGCACAGACTCACCAACAAAAAGTCGGGCGCGACTTGGTTCGACGAAGACCTCGGTGTGACGCAGGACGATTTCCTCAATGCCGTCGACATCGTCTCCTCTAATCTATGTGGCAAGGACTACTGGAATGTCATGGGGCTCGACCTGAAGAATGAGCCAGAGACTGCAACGTGGGGAACCGGGGACGACGACGATTTCGTCGTAGGCTGCGAGAAAATCGCCAAGGTCATGCACGGCAACTGCCCGCAGTGGCTGGGCTTCGTCGAAGGCGTCGTAGCTACCCACAGCGTGACGATCGGCGGTGAAGATCTTGATTACTACGATTGGTGGGGAGGTGGGCTGCAGAAGGCCGGAGACACACAGCCCAAGTTCTCCATTGAGAACAAGATCGTGTGGGCTCCGCACTATTACACGACGGCGGTATCGCCCCAGCGCTACTTCTATGGCGATGGCACGACGTCGGACTTCTCGACGTACGTGGAGCTCTCGGACGAGGACCTGCTCGCGCGCGTCGAAGGCACGATGAACGACATGTTCGGGTTTCTGGCGGACGACAAGGGCTACGCTTTGCTGCTCGGGGAGTTCGCCGGTCTGTACTCTAACGACGCTCACCCACTGAAAACGACGAAGCGTACGACCGACTTGACCATCCAAGTGCTGATGGAGAAGGAGTACGCGGGCGGCTTCATGTGGTCGCTCAACCCGGAGAGCGAGTACCAGTACAACCCGGCCGACACGGAAGGCTCGTTCACGGAGGGCATGCTGCTCGACGACTGGCTGTCGCCCAACAGCGAATTCCTAGACGCGTTCACGCCCATGGACGCCATGCCCAACCTCCGCAAGTTCCCCTGCTTCCCTGTCGACGAGGACAGGTGAGCTGCTACATGCAGGCACTGTATCATTCAAAATATTTGCCAAGTTGAAGTTGCATTGTGTATTGCACACATTTACCACACCAATCTTACACCATTTATGACTTTTCTTGCTCATTTCGCCGCGTTACGCGTGGAAGCGCCAGTCAGCGGAAGCGCTCTCTCTCTCGTCTACACATCGCACCCTGCCTCTCTCCTCCCCGTCGCCATGGGCAAGTGGACGCGCTTCGTGGCGCTGGCAGCCGCGGCGCTAGCTCCGCTGGTCTCTGCCGACGTCGAGACGCACGAGGTTCGATCTGCATTATCCTAATGTCTCCATCATCTGGCCTTGCAGTTCTTAACCTGTTTCTGCCATTTGCAACGGCTCTTATGCAGTATACACCAGGCGAAGAGGTCGTCGTGTGGGTGAACAAGATCGGCCCGTTCAACAACCCGCAGGAGACTTATACGTACAACACGCTGCCCTTCTGCCGCGCACCCGGCGCCGAGCAGCCCGAGGCTCATGCACTGGGTATCGGCGAGATCTTGGAGGGCAACGAGCTTTTCAATTCAGGCCAGCACATCCAGTTTGGCGTGGATACGCCCAAGACGACGCTGTGCACGCAGACGCTCACGGATGCCGACGCGCTGCAGTTCGGAGCCGCCGTGGACGAGCACTACTGGTACCAGATGAGTGTGGACGACCTGCCCGTGTGGGGACTTGTGGGCAAAGTCATGAAGCCCACGGACGACGTCGAGTACCTCAAGCAGTTCCCAGTGGGCACGCGCGTGCTGTACACGCACAAGAAGTACTCGCTGTCGTACAACGGACCGCATATCATCCACGTCAACCTCACGTACTCGGACGTGCTGACGTCCATCGCGTCCAACAAGCAGCTGGAATTCACGTACGAAGTGGTGTGGTCCGAGTCCTCCATCGCGTTTGAAGACCGCTTCGACCGGTACCTCGAAGACGAGTTCTTCGAGCACCAGATCCACTGGTTCTCCATCTTCAACTCGTTCATGATGGTCATCTTCCTCTGCGGCCTCGTGGCGCTCATCCTGCTGCGCACGCTCAAGAACGACTACGCGCGCTTCGCCGAGGACGACGCCGAGGAGCTCATGATGGACGGCAAGTCGTCGCTGCTCAAGGACGACGCCAACTCGGGCTGGAAGCTTCTGCACGGCGACGTGTTCCGCGCGCCGCCCTACCTGCTGCTGTTCACGGCGCTGGTGGGCACGGGCGCGCAGCTGCTGGTGCTGTCGGCGTGTCTGATGCTCATCGCCATCGGCTCGTCGCTCTACGTGGAGCCGGGCGGCGTCGTGTCGGTGGGGCTCACGGTCTACGCGTTCTCGTCGCTGGCCAACGGCTACGCGAGCGGTGCCTTCTACCACCAGTTCTTCTACCCGCGCGTGTCGAAGGACTGGATCCGTGCCATGTGCCTGTCGTCGGCGCTGCTCCCGACGGTCACGTTCGTGTCGGTGTTCTTCATCAACGCGCTGGCGGTTTTCTACGGCACGACGTACGCCATCCCGTTCGTGACGATCGTGCAGGTGGTGCTGGTCTGGTTCTTCGTGTCGTGCCCGCTGGCCGTTCTGGGGACGATCTTGGGCCGCCACGGCGCCGCCAAAGCGGGTTTCCCGTGCCGTGTCAACAAGTTCCCGCGTGAAGTGCCCGAGGCGCGCTGGTATCTGCGCCCGCCGGTGCTGATCGCGCTCACGGGCGTGCTGCCGTTCGGGTCCATCTTCATCGAGATGTACTTCATCTTCGCGTCGTTCTGGAACTACAAGTTCTACTACGTCTACGGCTTCATGCTGCTGGTGTTCATCATCCTGACGATCGTCACGCTGTGCGTCACGATCGTGTGCACGTACTTCCTGCTGAACGCCGAGAACTACCGGTGGCACTGGACGTCGTTCGCGGCGGCGGGCAGCACGGCGCTCTACGTGTTCATCTACGCCATCTACTTCTACTTCTTCAAGACCAACATGTCGGGCTTCCTGCAGACGTGCTTCTACTTCGGCTACATGTGCGTGGGGGCTCGGTGCTTCGTCCTATGGTAGTATGCTCTAACGTCTCTCTCTGTGTGTAGGGGCTTATTCTGCTTTGCGTTCTTCATCATGTGCGGCACTGTCGGGTACCTCGGCAGCAGCGTCTTCACCAAGCGCATCTATCGCAACATCAAGTGTGAGTGAAAGGAGTGTCAGGCGTGCTGCCCAGACACCCGAAGCAAAGGGCCCAAGGAGGACTGAAGCAGCCCGACGTAAGTGAACTTGCGAGCCTTTTACGTTGGTGATGGTTTAAACCTCAATACAGCAGGCAGCACCGCTGGATGACAGGACGGCACGCAGCGCAGTGTACACGCAGTGTTTATCGTGTTGCTTTGAATAGGGTCTAACTGGCTGGAGCAGGTCAATAGAAGGAGTTGATGACCTGGCGCAAGGCCTGCATCGTACCAGCGACCATCCCAGTGATGCCGAGCACGACGATCCCCCAGTGGAAGACGCGCGAGGGCAGTGACAGCGTTGGTCCTGCTGCCACGAGGTAGAGCACGGGGGGCAGCACAATGGCCAGCATGCTCGAGCCCACCGAGCCGAAGAGACTGATGAGAAGCCCCACGTCCGGCACGCAAACGGCGACGATCATGAGACTCGTGCACAGCATGGAGCGGAACAGCGTGCGGTTGCATTCGTACGGCGACAAGTTGCAGACCAGCCTCTCCAGACAGCCTGCCGCCGTCCGGGATGAAGAAATGGCGGCAGCTGCCGCTACTGTGGCTGGAGAAGCGATCGGAGAGAAGGACGTCCGCATCGTTTGCAGCGACAAGAGCGAAGGCGGGTGGCTGCCGTTGCTGCTCGTCGAGAGCATGACTTCGTGGTCGTCGTGGTGGCCTTCGCGATCGTAATCGAGGCTGCCGTCAAGGCCGTGCAGCGCGCGATAGTGTTTCTTCCGCGCTTTGCGGCGTCTCCGCGCCTCCAGCGCCACTTGCATGGGCTCCGGCGGTGGCACAGGACGCATCATCGACTTGTGCCGCAGCATTCGCTCCAGGACGTCGATCGCAGGGTAGAACTGGATCGGAAAGGACAGTGTACACGCGAAAGCCAGCGCGACGTTGGCCATCGTGACGAGCCACCCCTCGCAGTATTCGTGAAGCACTGCCGTCATGCTGCCGTTGTCGATCCGACCGAAAGCAATGGTCGGTACTTCTCCGATGAGCAGGAAGAGAACCAGGATTGACAGCATGCAGATCGCTAGCAGTCGCGGGAACCGGTCGGGCTCGAGCATGGCGTTCTGGATAGGCAGCACCAAGCCGATCCCCTCGAACGAGTACACGGCTGTGCCGTAGAACTCCGGGAGTTGGCTCCAGTCTGCGAGCACGGCGGTCTCTCGAGGCATTCGAGGGTGAGTCCAGTAGTCGATGGAGTAGTAGAAGACGATGATGATGCCCGAGAGCACGGCGAAGTTGGCTGATCATCAGGTTGGCGTCAGTCTGGCAATGAGAACCAGAGCATCAGATTTTGCATCGCTGAACATACCGAGACCGGAGAACGGCGTGATGCGGCGTAGTGTGCGCACCCACGAGAGCATGAGCAAGACTGGGAAGATGGCAAAGATAAGCTGCCGCTCGTTGATAGCTTCTTGGAGACTACACAGCGTACGACCGCAACAGTTAGCAGCCAAAAGGTGACAAGAAATGCAGCTCTGGTCAGCCCCACCTCGTGGGAAGAACGACGTGGATGTTGGTGGCCACGAAGGTGAAGTACACGCAGCAGATTCCCAGCTGTGTGCCGACGAGGAACACGTCGATGAGCAGCTTCCCCTTGGGTCCCAGTATCTCGTGGCCCACATCCCCGAAGGACATTGGGGCTTTGGGACTCACCAGCTTCTTGCAGCGCAGCAGCAGGTCCATGTTGTACACGGACACTAGCGCCTGTAAAGACCTAAAGTCAGTACTCTCACCCTCTCCTCCCCACGCAGCAACAACCAACGCACCACCACCACAAACAGCACGGGACCCGCGTAAATGCCCGTCTTAGAGAAGCCGCTGGGCAGCGACATGGCGCCAGGCCCGATGTTGCCCTTGAGCAGATGCACCACCACAGCCGCCACCGAGATCTTCTCGGCTGCTCGGATGCTGCGCACGGCGGAGACGGCGGAGGACGCGCCGCTCTCGCCTCGCTCTTTGGTTTTGCGCGGCTTGGGAGGCTGAAGTCTGCTCGGATGCTCGTCCTGCAGCTGCCCCAGCTCCAACTCCAGCTCCAGCGCGGTCTCGTCCGATAGCGTCGTATCTGTGCGCCGGGGCGAGGGCGGCCGTCGCGCGCAGGAACCCCCGCCGAGCAGCTCCTCCGTCTCGCTCATCATGACTGTAGCTCCTCGAGGCTGAAGTCGAAGTGAGGTCATAGTGAGACCAAGTGAGGCGCGCATAGACGTGATCGGAGCGAAATTAGAACTTCAGTTTTGCAAAACATGGCTGCACTCGTTGCCCTTTTGATAGACTTGAGCGACGTCTTTCGTTGTCTGTTGTGGTGATA
This sequence comes from Phytophthora chlamydospora, assembly GCA_012295415.1. Lineage (NCBI taxonomy): Eukaryota > Oomycota > Peronosporomycetes > Peronosporales > Peronosporaceae > Phytophthora > Phytophthora chlamydospora. The sequence goes on along the minus strand of JAABLK010000110.1, from coordinate 8,656 downwards.
TATGGATAATTGCTGTCGCCTAGGCCACTTTCAGCGTGCTGAGCTCCTGATCAAGCGCAAAAGAGTGAAAGCTTTTGTGAGGATGCTGGCCGGATCGCCGGGAAATCTTGAAAGAAAAAAAAAAAAAAAACACGTACCAAGTTCATGACGATGCGGTTCCAGGCCTCCATGTTCTTGACGAGCTGGCGCCACTGCGTCTCGGCACTGTTGCTGCCGCGCACCTCGCGTAGCTCGCTCTTCTCCTGCGCCACCTGTATTGAGCATCAACGATGTGAGCCGTCAGCCCATGAACGTATCCAGAGTCTGGCACTGTTTCCGCGTTTTACCATTTCCAGGAGAGGCGCAATGTCCTCGACCAATCCGCCCTTGTCTTCAGCTTCATCTAGCATACAGCGATAGCGTTAGACCAGTAGCATACAAATGAGAAACAACGTTTAGACGCAGTACCTCGCTCCGGAGCCTCGGCCTTTTGTTGTGCCGCCAAGTACGACAATCGCTCGGCCAAGTAATCATAGAATTCTCCACTGAGCTCGTCAATGCGCGTCTGCGGCGGGATCTTGACCTGCTCCTGGTTGGCTTGCAGGCCTGGCGTGTGGCGCGCCTTCCTGGGGGCTGTGGTGGGGGACGCTTGGCGACTATTGCTGCTGCTGCTCCGGTCGCCCAGCGAGCTGCTCGACCCACTGCGCGTCCTTGTGCGCCAAACACTCGGCGTCATCGGAGCTGCTGTCGGCGTCGTAGCATCCGTGACGCTCCCCGATGCAAAGCTTTCGTCTTCGAGCACCAGCTCCTGCTTATTCACGACACTGAAATCGACGTTGCGGCTGAAGACCAAGCCACGGTAGGCGTAGCGTCGCACACTCCGCAGACATTTCCAGAGCGTAGAGAACGACGTCGCCAGCGATGCCTATCGAGAATGGATTGGTTAGCCAAGCAAGCGGCTGATCATTCGTGTGTATCGTAGAGCTCACCTTGGACGACCCAATGTGATACTTCTGGTTGGAGAATTCGATAAGCACGTGGTGCACGTGATCGGGCCCCACGTACGACAGGATCAACGTCTGGGCGTCTTTCCGGCGCAGTAAGAACGTGCCTTGCTCTCGATTTCTAAAAGGACCACGAGCACACAAGTTAGAAGACGATCACTCGCTCTCAGAAAACGTATAGAAACAGAGCCGTACTCGAGAAGAGCTTCGGCATGGGCTCGGCTGATGCTGCCAGCGAAGAAGTGCCACGCCTCCTGATCATTGCGTCGGTCCCGCTCCGCCTTCTCTTCTTCTCGGCGCCGTTCCAGGTCTTCCTCCTCCTTCTCACGCCTGCGGGACTCGGCAGCAGCGGCGGCGTCCTCCTCCTCGTTAAGCTGTCTCGAACCGGAGAAGGGGAACTGAAACTCCTCGACCGACTCCGAGTCATCGTCCGTCTCGTCATTGCCAAGCAGACTGCTGTTCGTTGCGCGAAGGTACACGCCCTTGTCGTTGCCTAAGATCCAGTTGCCACCGTACGTGGGGGCACGCTTATCGGTTCGGAGAGCCGCCGCTGCAGTCTTCTCCTCGCCGTCGTTTGGATTGACTTTCTCGTTGATCGGCATCATGTTTTCATCGCGCGGAAGCGTCGTGATCGCCTTCGTGGGGATCCGCAGCAACGACGTCGAGAAATGATGCAGAGCATCGTCCGTCTGAATGACTTCTAACGGCGCGGGGTTTCCACTCGTCTCGAGGATGCCCTACAAGCATACAGAAGAACACACCGTCAGCTTCCCTAATGCAGTGAAGAAGACACCGAGCAGCGCCCTCACCACTGGCCTTGCCAAGCGCGCGAGGCGGATATGCTCCGTCGCGATGCGGTCTCTGCAGACGAACTCCACCATCCGCTCCAGCGCCTCCCGCACGGCCGGGTTCTTTTCGTTCTCGCCAAAGTTGGGCTTGCCCACAGTCCACATCCAGCCTTTGTAGCCTGCTGCTCTGGCGTAGGCTGCGATGTCGTCACTGGTCATAACGCGCTTCTGCAGCAGGTCGGCCTTGTGCGAGATGAGGAAGCACGGGGTCTCCTTGGGGGACAGGTACTTGGCCAGGCAGTGGCGCCACTTGTCGATGGCCGCGATGGAGCTCACGCGGTGCACGTTGAAGACAAAGAAGATGCCGTCCAGGTCCTCGCATAGCAGCGCGTGCAGCGATGACGCGCTGGCGTCCACCTCGGCGCTGGACACGTCCCACAAATGAAGCAGCAGCTCCTGGCCGCGGTGCTTGTACGTCAAGGTGCTCACGTCCACGCCGACGGTGGGCGCGTACGTGGCCGGGTACGAACGCTGCAGCCAGCGCCTCACGATGCTCGTCTTGCCCTGCAGCAACCACAGCGTCAGCAAGAGAACCGATAGAAGAGCAGAGGCCGGGAAGTGCTCACCACTGCAGCGCCCCCCACAAGTGCGATCTTGAGCTCCGGCGTCGGGTCCAGCCCATTCTCGGCACGCAGCTTGGCCCAGCGACCCAGAGACTCGGGGGAGACGCCCGCGTTGGCGCCCGAGCTACCGGACGGACGCCGCGCGAAGAGCGAAGAGCCAGTGCCTTCCCCTAGGAACGTGGACGAGATCATCTTCATCCATTTGGACGTCGCGCTGTCCGCCGCGGGCGCCTCGGAGCTCTGCATGGCTTCGACCTCGACGTCGAATGATACGCTATTGTAGAGGGATATTATAGCGCTCTTGTAGAGGGATATCTGTTTCTGTCACTTCAACTGAAGCCATTTCGAATTCTGACACCCGGAAGCATGAGGGTGGTGGTGTTCACGGGCACGCTGTCCCAGCCGCGCAAGGAGGTGGCGGCCGAGGCAGAGAGGCACGGCTACGTGGTGGGGGCTCGGCTGACCAAGACCTCGAACTTCCTTGTCTGTGGGGCCAAAGTGGGTGCCAAGAAGATGGAGGAAGCCGAGAAGCTGGGCGTCCAGACCTTGACGGAGCAGCAGTGGACGGCGAAGCTGTCGGCAACAGACGCTGACAAGGGAGAGGCGGAAGCTTTAGAGGCGGAGGCAGCTGTGGCTTCGCCGAAGGCGAGCGCTGGTAAGAGGAAATCCCGCGCGGAGAGCGACGAGGCTGCTGTGGTTGTGTTCACGGGGACGCTCACGAAACAGAGCAGGAAGGAGGCGACTGCCGAGGCGGAGGCGAGAGGCTTCCGAGTGCAGCCGAGGCTGACCAAGACTACGACATTCCTGGTGTGCGGGGACAAGGCGGGGCAGAAGCTCAAGGAGGCGCAGAAGCTCGGAGTGGCGGTGCTGACGGAGGACCAGTGGGCGGAGAAGCTCGCGGCGCTGCCAGCACAAGAGGAGGCTTCTCGTGTAGAGCTGGGCTCTTCGTCTAGGCCCAGCAAGAAGCGATTGGTTGCTGAAGCGGCTGCGGTGGGAGCGCCTGCTGAAGACGAGGAAGAGGTGGAGTACGACGAAGAGACTGGGGCCTTGAATGGCCTCAAACCCAAGGTGCTCCTAGTAGACGGCACGTTTCATGACGTCAAGAGCGCATCGGGCTCGACGTACGTTGTGAAGCGGCTTGGTAGAGTCTATTCGTGCAGCTGTCCGGCGTGGAGGAACCAGCGCCACCCGCCGACCTCGCGCACGTGCAAACACTTGAAGCAGCTCCTGGGTGACGCCTTCGAAACGTTGCGCGCTCGAGGGTCCGCTACAGCTCCTCGCGGCGCTGCTTCTGCAGGTGGAGGCAGCTCGAGGGCCGTTGTAAAGACCACCGCGCCCAAGGTCTTGCTGGCCAAGAAATGGGAGCGCGAAAAGGACGACCCGGTTGGCTGGTGGATCAGCGAGAAGCTGGACGGCGTTCGCGCTTTCTGGGACTCGTCCAAGCAGATCTTCCTTTCACGCCTGGGGAACGAGTACCCGGCACCGAGCTGGTTCACGGCCGGGTTCCCAGACGCCGTCGACCTGGACGGAGAGCTCTTCGGCGGCCGAGGCGCCTTCCAGTTCACTGTCGGGGTTGCCAAAACGCAAGGGTCCAAGGACTGGGCGAAGCTCGTGTACAAGGTGTTCGACGCCCCGAGCTTCCAGACGAAGGCGTTCGAGGAGCGCATGGAGCTCGCGAGGGACGTGGTGGCCACGGCCTCGTCGAAACACATCGAGTGGGTGGAGCACACCAAGTGCACGTCGCTCGCGCACCTAGACGAGGTGTTCGCCGAGATCGAGAAGCTCGGAGGCGAGGGGCTCATGGTGCGCGAGCCAGGCAGCCAGTACGCGGCCGGCCGGTCGTCGTCGCTGCTGAAGATCAAGAGCTTCCACGACGGCGAGGCCGAGGTGCTCGCGTACGAGGATGGCAAGGGCAAGTACGAGGGCATGGTGGGCGCGCTGCGCTGCCGCATGGCCAGCGGCAAGATGTTCAAGGTCTCCAGCGGCCTCTCGGACCAGCAGCGCGCCAAGCCGCCGGCCATCGGCAGCATCGTCGTGTACAAGTGTCAGGAGCTCACGATCGACGGCATCCCGCGCTTCCCAGTCTTCGTGGGGGTCAGCGCCGACAAGACGAGGCCGAAAGACCCCGTCATCGCCAACGCCGCAGCGCTTCTCGAGCGAGCAAGTTGAAGCCACTTCAACTTGGGCACTGGCTTCTGATAAGGCTTTTCCGATAATTACCCAATTTACCAATATATTGCATTGGTAATGCGCTCGAGCTCGGCGGACGCAGCGGGCGGCGTGTTCTTCCGGCTGCCGCTGGCGCTGCTGGTGGAGTTCCTGGACCTGCGCGAGGCCATCAATGTACTGAACACGAGCCGCTGGCTGCGTTTCGATCGCGTGCTGACGGCCACGGCGCTGGAGAAGACGCGCTACGCCCAGCACTTCCACCAGAAGTGCGCGGCCGATTGGTGGCACTTGACGCCGGCCTGGAGAGCGGACGCGCGGCTATTGGAGACCGAATGGGACGTGGAGGACGTGGAGGAGGAGGCTGACGCTGACGCTGAGGAGACCGACGTCTGGGAGGACTGTCACGTGCGCACGGCGGCCGGCAAGGAGCTCACGTACTGGCGAGACACCGTGCGGGACACGCCGCAGTGGCAGCATGTGCCGCTGCTGTCCATCATCGACTTCATGGTGTCCAAGCTGTTGCCGCAGAGCTATATTTCTTTCAAGTACGCGGCCACCGTGTACACGGCGCGGCCAGTTATCGTGAGGCTGCATCCGCCCGAGCGGCGCAAAGAGAAAGCCAAGCAGGAGGGACAGGACGCAGCAGAGCAGGACGTCGCACGCAGAATTAGCGCCGCTTTGGGTGCACAGAACGGCAAGCTCACGTCGCTCTTTGGCCTCCACTGGGAGAACATGCACGTGGACCCAGACACGGGCAAAGTCTCGTGCGCTGTCTGCCAGCTCTACGCCGACGAGGTGGACAAGTACCAGGCCAAAGTGGCGCAGATGGTGAGTGGGTGGAGGGAGGCTGTGAAGGCCGAACTGCCTGGCTGGAAGGAGAAGGGCATGCACCAGATGGAGATCGACCGACGCACTTACGAGATGCGCGAGGAGATGATCCCGTACAGCGGCTTCTTCACGTCCAACATCGCGCGGCGGCATGGAGACATCATCATCCGCCACATTTGCTCGTACTGGACGACGCTGGACCACCTCAAGATCAACACGCTCGGGTATCAGGACGCCTCGCAGCTTGTGGCCGCGCTGACCTCGGACATCAGGAAGCAGTGCCAGCATTTTTCAAAGATCAAGCAGGCGATGACGAACGCGTTCCCACGAGTGGCGAGGATCCGCTACCAAGTAGGCGACGAACCGGAGGCTCCACCGTCGACCAATCTGTGGCAGGACGAGGCTGTCACCGAGCTGGTCGCCGGCGTTTCGCCGTCGGGCTTTCTCTGCGGCATGCTGTTCATCGAGAAGAGTGTTTGAGCGCCAGGAGGTTATTTCGTGGCAGCTTCTTCGACAAGCTCCGCTGTTGGTGGCCCTAGAGACCTGATCCTGCCGCGTCGGCCAACCCTCATACGTTGATGGATTCCTCACATGAACCATCGCTCTCTGTCGTGAGCGGCGCAAGTGATCTTCGTTTCGCTGTCTTGACCGCGTTTGCAACATCGCGCGGGCAAGGCGGTGCCAATGAATACCCTTCTAGACGATACACATCAAGCGCACATCCTATGCGGATACCCGACACAGAGGACCCCGTGGGCAAGGAGAGGAGGAAAATTCACTGGTTCACTTCAGTTTAGTGCTAGGACGCTGCGCTCGACGTGGCAAATGCAATTCAACATCACTTGCTCGCCTACAGATCCGCCTTCTTCGAGTAGCCTCCTGCCGCGGCGTCCGCTTGCTGCCCTTCCATCGCGTCCACCAGCGCCGCGTCGTCGTCCAGCGCCTTGGGTGTGAAGAGCGTCTTGCGGAACCAGAAGGCCAGGTAGACGAGCGCCAGCATCGTGGGGATCTCGATGAGCGCGCCCACGACGCTCATGAGCGCCGGGTCCGACTTGAGTCCGAAGGACGCGATGGCCACGGCGAGCGCCAACTCGAAGTTGTTGCTGGCGGCCGTGAACGACAGCGACACGGCCTGCTCGTACGTGGCGCCGAGCCACCAGCTCATGAGGAAGGACACCACGAACATGAACATGAAGTACAGCAGCAGCGGCACGGCGGCGTAGATGACCTTGTCCAGGTTGGACGAGATGCGCGTGCTCTGCGACGCGAAGAGCACGATGATCGTGAACAGCAGCGCGATGAGCGTGAGCACGCCGATGCGCGGCGTGAACTTGTCGAAGTACCAGACGGGGCCCTTGGCCTTGGTCAGCACGAACCACGTGAGCAGCGCTGCCACGAACGGCGCGCCCATGTAGATGCCGACGTTCTTGGCCACTTCACCAATGGCGACGTGGACCTCGGCGCTCGAGTCGATGCCCAGGTGGCTCGGGAGGTCGTTGATGAAGAGCCCCGCGTAGGGCGAGTAGAGCCCGATGGTGAGCACGGAGTTCATGGCGACGATGGCGGCGCAGTACTCGGCGTCTCCGCCCGCGAGGGCGTTCCAAACCACGACCATGGCGATGCAGCGCGCGCAGCCCACGAGGCTGAGCCCCGTCATGTAGCCCACGTCGTCGTTGAAAAAGGCCGAGGAGAGGAAGAACATGACGAACGGGCCGAGCACCCAGTTCTGCACCGTCGTGAGCAGCAGCAGGCGCCAGTCGGCGAAGATGCGGTGCACGAGGTTCCAGCGCACCTTGGTGAGTGGCGGGTACATCATGACGAGCAGCCCGATGGCCACGAGCACGTTAGTGCCGTCCACGGTGGTGTCGTCGATGAAGTCCTGGATGGCGTCGATCTGGCCGAGCCCGAGCCCGGTGCCGGCCGCCAGCAGGATCCAGAGCGTGAGGAAGCGGTCCAGGAACGAGAGCTTGCCCATAACGCCCACGTGTGGCGCGGCGGTGGTCTCGGCGTCGGTGACACCAGTGGCGGTCAGCGGCTGCTGCAGCTGCGATGGCGAGTCCGGCATGGCGTTTGGTTGCGGATTGCGCTGCGGAGGAGAGGAGAATGTGCGTGTGACGTTCGTGTCAAGTTGACGAGTGAGCTGCACCGGCAAGGACGCACATGTTGCGGCGCTGCTGGTGCAGCACTCAAAGCTCGAATGGATCGAGGTATGGGCGGTGCCGCACACGAAACGGCGCGGAGAACCACTGCCTGTGAAACGGCATACTTATCAGCCGGGGGAGAGAAACAGGTCCTGCGAGATCGCATGGATATGACAAAGACGGCTCATTTGCCCGCGAGACCGCATAAATGGCCGGACCATGCATCGGATCGTCGCGGACGAGTGGACGACCGACGATGGATCATGCTTCAGAATCTTCGGCCAAGGATGCCGGCATCGAAGCGAGTAGATCGACTTGAAAAGTACAGCTCTCGCGGTAGTTGAGGGTGGTTTGGTGGAGGCTCCCGGCCTGGCCGCGATACGGCGATGGACGTCGCCGATTCGAGTCGCGCTGGGGCTCAAGTCGAGTTTGAACACGAGGGCGCGTTCCTAAGAGGCCGTTACGGCGACGACCTTCCTCGCGTTGCCATTGTTCGGCACTTGCTGGACTCCTCTTTTCTGAGGCACTGCTTGTCGTACTCGCGGTCTCTGCAACTACAAGGGTCTCCAGTCGCGTGCGGGCCGGAAGCTTGGTGCATAACGGCTGTGCAAACGGAAGCAGCTTGAAAAGAATACACGGCAGACAAATCGCCGTGGCGACGTCCTTGGAAACGAAGTGCTATCGTACACGCGCCCCGCAGCAAAGTTGGCATTGGGCCCATGAATGCGATATTTGTTTTCATTTGGTTTTGCAAGGTTCTGTGAGCACCACAAAACAAAATATACATCACGTCGCAGATATTTTATTTTGAAGGTCCCAATTCTCGTTGAAGTTTGCAATGGAACAGCAACGCCATTTGCCAATTCGAGCGCACCACCAAGCGAGACTCACACACGCGACGACAATGTCCACGCAGCTCCAGAGATTGTGTGTCGAGCCCACCCGGCCCTCCAATGCCGCAGCCCCAACGACCCCCCTCTCGTTCCTCGAGACCGTCGACCGCGTCGAGATCAACCGCACCGTCGAGCGCCATGACGTCGTCTACTTCGTGCTGGACGTCTTCCTGCTTCACCACACGTCGCGCATCCCGACGCTCAACACGCCCACGGCCAGCGCCTCGCGAC
>JAABLK010001109.1:0-11051 GCA_012295415.1 Phytophthora chlamydospora | reverse complement strand
ATTACCCAGTTGCACAAGCCATCGGCGGCGGCGTTGGAAGCGCGGAGAATGGCGTGAAGAGAGATGAGGGTGCCCGTGGAACCCAGGGCCCGAATAGCACCGATCACTCGCGCCAGATGGGGTGCCCGGCACGCAAAACAGCACAGCGCTTGAGGGATGACCACACGAGAATCGCCGTAAACGTCCACCCGGTGAAACGGGAGCTCAGACCGGATCCAGCGGAGGCACGCGAGAAGTCCTTCAGCCTCCATGACGTCATTGGAGTGCGAGTCCAGGAACGTGGTGGCCTGCCAGTGAATGAGGCAATGGTCACTGGACCAGATACACCAAGCAAAGGCACACCGACCGCTCAATGGCCTGAAGCCACCGTCAAAAGGAGGCGTAGAGGTGGTCAATCGGCCCCCACCGGCCGTATCGAACCTCCCTGGTGTCCAAACATGAGTCACACTGCGTAACGTGGCCGGCGCGTGGCGACGGCATCACCGTTCTGGGCAGCGTAGCAGCACGCAGGCCAGTGTCCGACACCGATGGGCCTGGGCTGGTGGCACTCTGTGCGCCATCGTCCGGCACTGTAGTCGGGATGCCAGGCATCGCAGCAGCACGCAGGCCAGTGTCCGACACCGATGGGCCTGGGCTGGTGGCACTCTGTGCGCCATCGTCCGGCACTGTAGTCGGGATGCCAGGCATCGCAGCAGCACGCAGGCCAGTGTCCGACACCGATGGGCCTGGGCTGGTGGCACTCTGTGCGCCATCGTCCGGCAATGTAGTCGGGATGCCAGGCATCGCAGCAGCACGCAGGCCAGTGTCCGACACCGATGGGCCTGGGCTGGTGGCACTCTGTGAGCCATCGTCCGGCACTGTAGTCGGGATGTCAGGCACCGCAGCAGCATGCCGACCAGTGTCCGACACCGATAAGCGTGGGCAGGATACTCTCCGGGCTTCCGTGACAGCAATCGGCGATGGCACGACCGGGCCAGGAACCGGCCCCACCTGTCGACGGATAGACGATGATGTGGGCACTGAGTGGGCCGCCAATCCTGGTAGCGAGAGAGACCCGATCCGATCGGTGGGAGTCGCGTCAGACGCGATAAAAGACACGGGAGGGAGCACAACATCTGATGTAGTGTTATGCAAGGGCGACCTGATCGCAAACTGCCCACCTCCCCGAATGCTTCAATCTCGTTGAGGATGTGCGGCCTTCAGCCCGGTATGCATTTCCGTCACCCACTTCTGCACGTCTGGCGGCAGACGATGCAGCTCATGAAGGTGCATGCAACTTGGAAAGGTGCAGCCTTTCGCCGATTGGAAATGCACGCAGACGTGCTTGCCAATAACCGCCGGGATCTGATCCCGGATGCTCTTCGGGATAATGGAGGTATTGGCCTCTGGCCGGGCTCGAGTTGACCGAGTGTCGCGGCTAGCGTCGTGGTCGCGCTGACGAGGGCTCCTGGAGCCGTGTGAACCATAGCGTCCGGAGTCCGGATGAAACACCGAATGCATGACCGCATAGTTCATCACTCGAGTGACGAAATGCTGATAGGCGGTCGAGTCGTGTCGGAGGGAGCTCAGAGCTCGTGGGGCAGCATCACGTATGTCCACGCCATGGAGCAGGTCGTCGGAGAGCGCGGAGAAGATCGATTGGTACAGATTGCACATGGCCGACAGAAGCTGGGGTGGTGCGTGAGGTTGGAGTGCCTGAACCGCATCGCCGTGAACATATCGAAACACCGCGGCGAGGTCGGCCGGGTACCACCTTGAAGCTGCATCTTGAATCGTGTACAGCACCTGGTGCAACTGGTCCGCCCGGCGGATGGGTGTCCCCGGTGGCGGTTCAAGACCACCCCACTGGGAGTCTTCGTGCAGCACGTTTCGGTCTTGAAGATAGGCACCAGGTGCTCCGGAAGACAGGAAGTAGTCGAGAGGCCGGCTATAGAAATCAACGGAGAAAGCATCTTCGACGTCACCTTGGTGGCCCGGTACTGGCCGCGGAAACGCTCTTGGCGGAGCATGAAACAGACGCGGTCGTGTTAGTGAAACGGTACAAGCGTCATCCGTACCTGCATCTGGTTCCTGGAACCGAGGGCCAACGCGGGCAGCCGTGTGGATGGTCATCTCATTTGGCGATGGTCGAAACAGGTTGTTGCCCGTCGGAAGGTGCCCCTGGGGCGGTCGAGGCGGAGATAGAGAGCGCCTGCCCCGCCTGGCGGAGCGGGAGCGACGCCGAGACTTGCTCCTGGAGCGAGACCGTGAGACGTGACGAGGTGGTGAACCCTGACGGTGGCTCCGAGCACGCCGGTCGTGCCAACGTGAACGAGATCGGGAAGGACGTCGCACAGGCGAGCGGGAGCGACTGTCCCGACGCGGCGAACGGGACCGGAGACGCCGTTCAGGAGCGGCAGTGCCGCGGCGTGTGGGCCCAGGGCCATGATGCGAAAGAGTTGGTGACCGTGGAGACACAGCCGCGTCGCGGCGAATATGCCCTCGTTCCCCCTCCCCATGGGCAGGTCGGGATGCTGGCGCCGAATCCAACTCCGCATGCGCTCGGGTTGGAAGGCCCGGTGCCAAGCTGGGCGTCTGGACCGCCAGGCGGTGCTGAATGGATACGACGGAATCTGACAGAACTTGAAGCTGGGAACGGAGAGCGTTGTTGGTAGCGCGCTGCTCCAGGAGCAACGCCTGCATCAGCGCCTCCCCGGTAAGGCCGGGGGCCGAGGCCGCCGGCGGGACCGCTGGCCCAGGGCCAGATGCCTGTGGACGCGCAAAAAATCTCGCTTGGGCAGCCTGGCTGCTTCTTCTTCCGTGAGCTCTGAGCTCGGCGCTTGAGCACTTGGGCGGCAAACGGCGAATGACTGGCTCGCCGTTCGCCCCCGGTTCGGAAACCCCGGTTACGTTCTCCGAGGTTCTTCGTACTTAACCGCACACACATCTTTCACTCTCGATATGGCTACACAATATTTTTCACTGAAGTGTTTTTCGACCAATCCAAACGCTTTGCAACAAGCTCGAGCATGAAGCGGGGCCGGGTGGCGACGCGCGGGTCGACGCGCCGCGTGCTGCGCCGGAAGAACGTGGTGGTAGACGAGGAGGACGAGGAGGGCGCGAGTCAGGAAGACGAAAGCCAGGAGGACGAGCAGGCAGAGGCAGCGCCGCCCAAGCTGACCCGCGCCCAGGCCAAAAAGCAGGAGGCGGAGGCCAAGAAAAAAATCACGAAGAAGAAGGGGAAGGAGGAAGAAGAGGAGGAGGACGAAGAAGCAGAAGATGAAGAAGAGGATGAAGAAGAGGATGAAGAAGAGGAGGAGGAGGCGGACGTGACGGAGCGGGGCAAAGGAACGCGAGGCCGCGGCGGCCACAAGCCCCAGCTGAGAGGCGCCAAACCCCCGCCGCGGAAGAAGCAGCGGAGGAAGAAGCAGCAGAGGAAGATCATTGACTCGGAGGATGAAGAGGCTGAGGAGGAGGAGGAGGAAGAAGAAGACGAAGACGAAGAAGAAGAGGACGAAGCTGAAGAGGACGACGAAGAAGAAGATGATGACGAAGAGGAGGAGGAGGAGGAGGAGGAAGCAGAGGTGGAGGAGGAGGTGAAGCCTCGGGCCACCAGGCAGCAGCAGCCGCAGAAGAAAACGACGCCAAGGGGGGCCAGAGCCAAGGCGGCGGAGAAGCGGCCGGCGCCTGCGAAGCGCACGCCGAGAGGGAAGCGGCCGGCGCAGAAGAAGGTTGAAGAGAGTGCCGAGAGCGAGGAGGAGAAGGAACAGCAAGAGAAGGATGAAGAGAGCGAAGCGAAGTCGGTCAGCGAGCCGCCGTCTGCTGCTGTCACGCCGGCGTCGTCTCCTGTGAAGCGCAAGGGCCTGTCGATCGACACGCTGATGAATGACGCTGCGGACGACGAAGACGCACAGGAAGAGCAGGCTGATGTGGACATGACGCCAGCTTCTGCCTCTGCTTCGGCGTCGGACGCTGGCACGGACGCGGACGAAGTGCCGGACCAGCACTTCCGCGACGCGCTCGACGGAGCCACGTCTGGGCCGCAACTGATGGAGGTAGGGGGTGCGGATGATAGATACTATGACGCCGCGCTGCTTGATTAACGTGTAGGTATGCCCGTGCGCTGCTAGGTTCTGACGGAAGCTTGTGGCAGGCTGATCCGAGAGGGCAAGTCTCCGAGCCGACTCTTTTCCGTAGGCTTGCTGAGTGCCGTCAAAGAAGACCCAAAGGTAGCAACATGATGGTCGCCAAGCCTGTGTCCTGAAAGCTGACACTTTCCTCACCCTATTGTAGCGATTCGGCCAGCCCGCTGTGCTCAAGTACCTGCTGCGGCTACTGAGGTCGAAGCATTACATTGGCATGAAAGACCCGTCCGACCACGGAAAGAAGTTGAGCACGGCTATTGCACTGGGCTCCGGTCATTTGTCTGGATCGACAGAATACGCCCAACTGTCGCTGCCCGTACTGGTGACAAACCTTCTCGTGCAGATCTTAAAGGTACACACGCTAGCTAATCTGACGTGGCTGTTCCAGTCCTGCTGCTCTGCTGTATACTGACTATTGTGTTCTGTTCTGTGTAGGATGTTGATGAATGGCCGGTGGATAGCATCAAAGTTTTTCTCGACGATTCCCTCTATTCACGAGTCTGGGTGGATCACGAGTTGAGCCAGCTTTTTGTCCAAAACGTGAAGACCGTGCTTGCGGTAGACGAGAACGGTCAGCAGCAGCCCACGAAGCCTCTGGTTAGGAAACGTTTCCAGGGATCTGGAGTGGCGCAGGAAATGAAGGACCTGATCACCAATCACATTCGCACGCGGCTGGGAGAATTGGATAAGGAGAGGCCGGGCAGTGTGGGTGGCTCGTCGGTTGTCGGCGGGAACCACGCTGTCCGGAACATGATCATGACACTTGCCGACTTTGCTAGCATCCCGCAAGTGCGACTTTTTGGTGCCGAGAACATGGAATCCTGGCTTCAAAACCCGTCGGTCAAGGGCCCCGCGAAAGAGCTGCTCAACAAGATCGTCGCGCTGTGCAAGTCCACGAGTTCCCAGGATATCGCCACGGTTGACATGCTGCTAAAGCTCAAGCTGAAGTCCACGATGTTTCAGCTCAAGGTTGAGGCAATTACCCACCTCGTCTGCAACAACCCGGTGTATTTGAAGCGTGCTTTGTCGATGTTTATCGCGCGCGAGAGGCCCAACAACATGGCAAGAGATGTGGACAACATCAAGATGCTGCAGCACATCTTCCGGGCCTCACGGTCAATGTCCGCTTCGTCTATCCTAGGCAGCCCGGACGACTTGTTTTACCGTCGACCCATCGAGCACCAAGGAACCCGCGCGAGCCGAGAACTCGCGCGCGTGTTCCGGGAAATGGCCAGCGTTTCGGAGGTTGCTCCTGTGTTGAAGACCATCGTGCGCAAGATTTTGAAGCAGCTGACATTTGAACAGGTTGACATCAAGGCGCTGTGTGTTGGAATCCTCGATAACGAAGGCCACTGGGATGCGCTAGCTGGCGATGCACGTGTTCTGGACTACATGGGGCTCGTCACTGGCGTGGTCTGGCTGATCTTGCTGATGCGAGGAGCAGCAGTCAAGAGTCTGCAGATTCAGCAGTCCAATGCATCCAACCGCCAGGGAACAGGGTCAGCTGTCCTCGGCTCGACAGGCCTTAAGCATGGCGGGACACAGGCAATTCCACGACGGGGGTCAAACCCACCGCTTCCAGTGTCTAGAGCGAGTAGACTTGGTCCTTCAAAGAACAAGCAGGTGTTGGGGAAAACGCCGCTCCATTCAACGACGCACACTTCACTAGGAAATGCTGGCGGTGTCACAAGTTCGCACGGCCCAAGTGGAAGTACTAGCGGTGGTGTATCGTCCGAAGGATCGAAAACGGTGAAGATTTCTGTCTGGGCCAAAGAGGAGTTGCAACAAGCGCTTGCGTTTGTGCAGCGTGAGGCTATTATCTGCTGTCGCGACGTGCTCAAGCACTTTGGACTCAACGGGGATTCGCCGTTCGAGAAGATGCTCTATGAAGGTATCGTGAAAAAACTCCTTTTTCTCGATATCCCGCCGGACGTGCAACCCACAGAGCATGACCGAACGTGCTTCCAATCAACGAAAGAGGATATCCCCGTGCACGAAGATTCGCTGGAGCTACTAACGAGCCTGTACACTTCGTGCAGAGCTATTGACCGAATGGAGGCCCTGCGGACGCTGGAGACAATGGTCTTCCGCGGTGCCGAAGCTCATATGCACCGAGAAGCTTTGTGGCGCCACCACGAGGATGATCTTGCGGCTTATGCTCAGAGCGGTGGTGTTCTTGGGATCGAAGTCAAGAACAGCCAGTTCGTCGACCAGCTGCTCAAGCTTGCATTGGTGAGAAGTCTCATCTTGCTTGATGCTCGTTTTGTCAGTTTTAACGCATTGTTTAATTCGTGTTGGGGTTTGTGTAGTGGCAAGGCGGCGACGAAAAGCAGGAGCAAGAATTTTGCCACTCAAGTCGCTTCTGGATCTGCTGCTCGATCTTACTGGTAAGGAAGCGTATGCCGTGAGCTGTGTACGTGTACGTCTTTCTCGCAACTGACCTCTCTGTATCGACGCCTGCAGATTGTTGGCTGCTTCAACCCCAACACTGTCGGCACCTTCTTGTGGGAGGAGTTTCCGACGTTACGAGGATTGATGCAGATGGTCATTACCGGTCGGTATACATTCCCGGCTATCAGTGCTCCAGACCCACTGCTACTTGGCAAGCACAGAACTGCATTCCCAGACTTGATGCAGGGAAATCTACAGCTGCGAGATTACGAGCAGCAGCTTTTGCACCTTAACCAAGGAGACACATCGGTCACAGGAGACCCGCTAATGCTGTTCGATGCGAGCGGACTGGCACGGCAACCACCACCGGCGATTTTCGAGCACCTGCGTACGTTGGACCGCAAGTTTAAGCTTGGTATACGCCTCCGCCAGAGCCGAAAGAAAGACTTCCTGATGGAGATGGTCTCTGGAAACGACGACAAGAATGCAGTGCAAAACGGTAACCCCGCTGGTGCTGCGGCCAACAGCGCGTGGTGGATCGCCGACATCGTGTGCGAGGATTTCGATACGGTGCAGTATCTTCCTTACGGATGCTTGTGCCAACTGCTTCTTCTTGCACTTCGCCCCAACGGCCCCAAGAAGACCGCAGAATCTCCTGAGCAAGCCCCACTGAACCAGCCAGCTCTGACGCAGATTGTGCCACGCTTACTTACCAAGCTGCGCGAGTATCTTGCTGACAGAAACGACAGTTCTGGGGTGGCATCGAACGTCATTCTGTACTATTTGGAGTGCTTAAACTCGTCCGAAGTGGCTACGCGACGAGTTGCGGCTCATATTTTGTACCTGCTCACTGCGTCTCGCAGCGTCGAGGAGTTGGCAGAGGAGATCCATCAAGTGGTTGTTACTTCTGGCGAGGGTACGTTGAGCTTTCTGTGGCTTCGAGAGCTGTCGAAGCTGCCATGCTATGGTAGTATTCGTAGCAGGATTTTCCACTCTCTGGAAAATCTACTTGAGCTGGAGGCGTCTATTCCGTCGTTGCGAATGTGTGTGAAAGCACTGCATGACTTCTCCCAGGACGGTGGGGATGCCGTGGATAGCACCAGCGATGGAGTTGAGATCAAACAGGATGACGGTGGCAGTCAGCCCAAAAAGTCTGCTGTCGAGCAATCGCTGTTGCTAGCCGGGGCGTATGGCCGACTACTTGCAGGACGTGACTTGGTAGCGACGCTATTACTGAAGGACCACGAGATCTACGCGATCACAGTGGACGTCATATGGCGCGCGATTGAGGCCCAACTGGAAATCGCCCCGAAGCTCAAGGCAACCTCTGGAATCAGCTTTTCAGACTGCAAAGTCTTTTACGTGAAAGACGGTGCTACTACGATCCGTGAAATCAAGCTGCCGCTTCCGATAATTCATGGCGCTATCCAGGTGCTCTGCTCGCCTTGTGCGCACAAGGACCCCCCGGCATCGAGCAGTGACCGAACTGCCATCTGCACGTCGAAGTTGACGCAGAGCTTGTTCCCCAAGGCGTCGTCGAATGCAGCCATTGTGTCCAGCACCGGTCTTATCGCCACGAAGGACTCACGGCTTTATCCCGACCATTTACTGACCAAGCTCGCAGCCGCAACTTCCTCCGTAACCTCGCATCTCTGTGCTACTGCTGTTCGGGCGATGTCGAGTGAGTCACTGTGGAATCTCCTGGAGCAATCAGCTTTGAGCGAGCAGTGCCTTGAAATGGCCCTGCGGTCAATTTTGGACCTAGCCCAGAAGAACGAAAGCAAGGCTGTGGCTAGCCTGCTCGCGGTGACGAATGCGTCGGACGTCTCCGCTGCAGCAGACACCGTGTTGATGCAGCTAAGCGCTTACGATATGGTTACCTCTCTCACGCTTGGCGTGAAAGAAAAGCTGAAGCGTGTGTGTCAATGGCTTCACGAGCGAACCTCAACTGGACCAAGTAGTGGTATGGTTACCGATGACGATGACGAAGAAGCTCTTCTGCTATCGGAAGGATTTACAGCGTTTAAAATCCAAGCGACGAAAGCTCTTGCGACGACCAATATTGAACCTTTTTACGCGGAGCCGATGGCCGAGCCGAGCCAGAAGCATTTACCCTCAAAAACCACCACGAAAGCAAGAACAGATATGGCGATTTTCGAGGAAGCCTACTTCAGCGCAACTCCCGTGGGAGGCAGCGCGTCTAGATCTGGATCTGATGACAGCGTCCTGTTACTGAAGGGGTTAATGGAGGAGCTAAAGCGAAGCTCTAGTGCTGGTTCCTTGCCTGACAGAGTCTCCCCTGAGGACTTCGTTTACGCTGCGAGTCAAGCCGTGCGACGATCGTGCCCAAAGGAGGAGAGCGCTTCAGCGCGAACCTCAGCAGATTTCTGGACGCTTCAAATGTCGTTGCTGCACTTCACGCGTTCATCTTGCAACTCCGAAGCCGCGGCCGCCCAGCTCGCCAAGGCGTTGCTTCTTATTGTGGATCACTTGCCAACTTGTCCAAGCGTTGACCACCGTAGGGAATGCATTGGACTTGTGCGTCGCGCGCTGACCAACCTCGGCGGAGAACGCGGCTCCTATGCAGCTTCTGTCAGTTTCATCCGGCATCTAGCTCAAGTATCTACTGCGAATGGACTCTATACGCTCGAAGACCCAACGGTAGCTTCGGATGTCCACGCGGTGCTGCTGCTGGTGGTTCAGTTTATCGAGCGTTCAGTTGCGCGATGGAAGGCTCACGGTGAATCGCTTCGTTTCGATGCTATGACGCTTCACGGCTTGGTGGTGCTGGTTAAAGAAGCTGAGGTGCTACAACGCATCCACGATAACGACTGTGGAAGTACTCCAGCGCCTGGTGCCATGAGCCTCTTGTCCACTATTGCGCAAGATCACATCAACGATACGACGATGCTCAACCTGCTGGATCCTATCATGACTGCCGACCCGCATCTTGGAACCCTGGGTGACGTCGCTATCCATGGAGATGTCAAGCGAGATCTCATTGGAGTACGGTGCTTTGCTTTCTTGTTTCTTTTTGCTCATCTTACTTATCGGTTTTTATCCTACTGTGCCTGCAACAGATGCTGTACTTTCAGAACCCCAAGCTTGTTTCTGGCCTCCTCGATATGCTGAATCCAGACTGGGAAGCTCTTGTGAACTTCGACATGAGTGCAGACCACTCACACGAGCTCGTCATTCGTGATCGCCGTTTGCTAGAACAAGTGGACGACATCATGCGAGATCTGACGCGCGAGGGAAGTGAAGTGATGGAGAGGTTCCGAGAACTAACGCGTTGCCATCCGATGCTCGTGCTCTCGCGTTTCCCGCGGCAGCTCATGCAGCACTTTGGCACCGTGTCGCTCTCGCAGCTTTACCTCAACACAACGTTCTTCCAGAATGTACGTGAATGTGAATCCTTACGCGGCATGACCACGATGGCTAACGCGCTTTGGTTTCTGTCGAATTAGATTCTAAGCGCCTTGCAGATCATTCGTCCGCACATGCGTCACCGGCAAAGCGTGCTGGAGCCATTCTGCCAGTTCTTGTTTGAGATTCTACGCGTGATCGCCGACCATCACGCTGTTGAGTTCCACCAGCTCGTGTCGCATTCGTGGGAATTCTTCTACGATGCCCTGGAGGCGGACTTTGATCTCGCCAGTGAGCTCCTTTTCTCGCCACCGCGGGTTCTCTTGCTGGAGAGCATCGTGGGCATGTACGAGTCGCAGCCAGAGACCGTCGCGTTCGGAGAAGTGCTGGCGCAACGTCACGGCGAATGGAGCTTGCGTTCAACCCTGGAATCAATCCGAGCTGGACGTGGTAGCAAGCACAACCCAGCAGCGAGTCAGCAGCAGCAAATCGAGCAGTTGTTGGCGCATATTGACTGTCAGGAAGCCGTTCCTACGGCAGGTGGCAAGCCGTTGGCCGAGCGTTCAGACATGAGTGTCGTTACTCAAGGCTTACAGGCTATCGATATCTTGTGCGCCAAGACGGACCAGGGGGCGACAGTGGTGGCGTTGTTGCGACGCTGTGCAGCGCCAGTGGCCTCGCTCTTGGTGACGGAAACCGTGACGAAAGCGGTGATGGCTGCGCTGTGCCAAACTCTACTGAACCTAATGAAGTACGACTCGAGCTGCGTTGACGAAGTCATGCGCCAATACGTGCAGTGCCTACGCGCTGTACGGCCTGGGTTGAAAGAAGCTGCAGTGAATGCGGTCCTGGACTTCCTGGTCTTCGCGGACGCGCGTCAGCGGCGACAGATCTTGCAGCAGCTCTTTGACGACCCAAGTGAAATTGCGAAGAGCAAGCTTGGCGTGTACCTGAAAAGTGCCGCTTTCCGGACAACGCTCCTTGTAGCATCTAACACAGCGTAATTGCACCATCATTTCTCTCGTTTTACCCGCTTTTTTTTCTCCCCCGCAGCAACATCATCGCGGGACAGGGCACACACTGAAAGGCAGGTCGAGACTTTCCCATAAGAAAAATGGCGGTACGCAGGATCAACGCTGCTATCCGGCGCCTCAACTGGGGGGAAGTCAA
>JAABLK010001108.1:0-11059 GCA_012295415.1 Phytophthora chlamydospora | reverse complement strand
GTGCCTATCAACTCCCTCCCGTTGGATAAGAAGATCGATAAGGTGAAACCTGCTTTGAAGAGCGGGCGAAGCCGACATTGGTAATATAGATGAAGCTGCAATCCTGGTGGCAAATCCAGTGTACTGATGTCTGCCCCTAGATTTTTAGAACCCGCTGGTCGCTGATGGCGAAGGAAACGGCAGAACGGTTGCGATCGTAAGACTTGTGCCAGCAAAATAGCGCAGTTGCCGTGACAGTTTTTGAACCCACCAGTATCGCCTCTCGGTGCTGCACGAACGTTGGTGATTGTGTTAGGTGGATCCACGGAATCGAGCAGGCTAATAGAGGTCGAGGGCGACACGTCGACGCTGCTGAGGCCGAACGTGCCACCCTTCAGAACAAACGACGGCAGCAGTACCGCCAGATCTATCACAGTTAGCACCACGGCCAACTACCACACACGCACATTATGGCACAACGCTGCTGCACTTGAAAAACCCTGAGGATATCGATCAAAGATCAACTACGATGCAGCTAAGGAGATTACGCTGCGGCACGAGATACGGTCTCTTTGGTGGAAGCCTTCTTCGAGACAACCGACAGACCAATCACCTGGCGATATGGGATGGACCACATTGATTTGCGGTGTGATCATCATCAAAATCTTGGGACAGGGTTTGGTGCTTGAGGGGAAGTGTGCTTCGCCGGACTTTGCCTGGCACCTGACGTATGTGTGTGTGTTTTCCAGAGTTGAGTGTGTGTTTATCATATTTTCCCATGCTTTGCGGGGAGTCTCGTCGTTTCATGAAACATTGCATTACATAACATATCAGCACTTAGCGGTGGCTGGAACATGAAGGTTGATGTTGTAGTCGTTGTGTGAGATATGCCGACCTTGGCAATCTGAAGCTGTGCCCAATTTCGTGGGCGAGGAACTATCCTTGCTCATAATCAATGTCAACTTCATTTTTCATTTGATTGAGGCCAGAGTGGCAAGGCCAAGCCCAGCCCTTGGAGACTCCCTGCAAAAGCATAAGCATTTCGGTTGGGAGCATCATTATCTGTGAATAAGGGGCAATAGCAAAGCAAGGTCGACTGCTGATCTGTAGACTCCCTGCAAAAGCATAAGCATTTCGGTTGGGGGCATCATCATCTGTGCATAAGGGGCTATAGCAAAGCAAGGTCGACTGGTGATAATCATGGAGAATCCGGAGCGCATCATCAGGGACGTTTTCTGTGCGGAGGCTGTCACAACCGATGCTATCACATTGTGATACTAGTACTCAAAAGCGCCTCAATCCCCAGGACTGGTGTCTCAAGTCCACAGGACGGGTGTCAAGCTGAAGTTCGTTGTTGCAAAACAAGGAGAATGGCTGGATGGCATTCACCCCCTCTACCATTTCAACACAAAAGACACACGAACAGCCTCTACACAACTCAAGAGAATGAGTCGGTGTATTCATGATGTCTCGCAGGAGCCCTGTCTGTCTGTCACAGACAGTCTGTGTGCACTGCAGCGCAAGCACCAGTACAATGCTCACTTTTCGTTTCACCTTCTAGCAACACAATCCTCCATTTGTCTACTCGATCTTCGCGTTCCCCGCCATGAAACTTCAAAACTGCGTCACACTTCTCGTTGGAGCGCTAGCTGTCGCAAGTTGCCGGCCCTCGTTTGCGCTGGATGCCAGTGGCGATGAGGCTATCATAGTCGTGGGCTCTCAGCGGATCTACGGCAACGATTCGTATCCCGTGTACTACCGCCGGGCTGTCGAGACAACTGCGCCGCGTGCACGTTACACGGGCTTCAACCAGTCCACCCACCTGCTCAAGGCGGGTACCGTACGTCGCGAAGGTGCACTGGAGCTATCCTGTGACATCGTGTTCGAGCGCGATGTAGCCGTGACCCTCCGCGACGGAACGACCATGTACACGGACGTGTTCCGCCCGAGCAATGCGAACGACAGTACAACGTACCCCGCCATTGTAGCGTGGAGCCCGTACGGCAAGGAAGTGGGTTCGCAATGGCTCGACGACGTCGGGCGCATGGGAATCAAGCTCTCGGCTCTCTCGGAACTTCAAAAGTTCGAGGGGCCCGATCCCGCCTACTGGGTGGCTCAAGGCTACGTCGTCCTGAACCCCGACACGCGCGGTGCCGATGTGTCGGAAGGTAACATCACGTACTGGGGCCGCCAGCTCGCCGAGGACGGCTACGACTTTGTCGAGTGGGTCGCTGACCAGCCTTGGAGCTCGGGCAAAGTCGGCTTCTCCGGCAACTCGTGGCTCGGAGCTTCGCAGTGGTATATCGCAGCGGAGCAGCCCCCGCACCTTGCAGCGATCGCGCCGTGGGAAGGCTTGTCCGATCTCTACCGCTCCGTCACGACGCGCGGCGGGTTGCCAAACATGGGCTTTTCCGAGGCAATTCAGACGACGCTACCGGGCAACAACTTCGTCGAGGATACGCCTCGAATGGCAGCGACAGAAAAGCTCATCACGCCGTATTGGGAAGACAAGATCGCTCGGCTGAACAAGATCACTGTGCCCGCATACGTGGTCGCGAGTTACACCAACACGCTGCATACTCTGGGTACCTTTGACGGCTTCCGCAGCATTAGCTCTTCGGACAAGTGGCTGCGCGTGCACAACAGCTCCGAGTGGCCGGATTACTACGATACAGAGCACGTCGAGGACCTCAATCGGTTCTTCGACCGATACCTCAAGGGCACTGAGAATGGATGGGAAGCCACAACTCCACGCGTCAGACTTGCTGTACTCAACCCTGGAGGCGACGATGAACTGAACGTGGAGGCCCCCGACTGGCCGCTCCCGAACCTCACGCCCAAGACGTTGTACCTGAAAGAAGACAACACTTTGGGTGATGACCAGGACTCGAGTGCCTCGAATCTCACCTACTCCGCGACCGGGACGGACGGAGTCTCGTTAGTGTACACTGTCCCAGAGGATATGACCGTCGTCGGCTACATCAAGGTCCGCGTGTGGGTCGAAGCGGTCGGCTCGGACGATATGGACCTCAGCGTGTCCGTGCAAAAGATCGATGCGAATGGCTCAGGCTACGAGAACACTGCGGGAGGTGAATCGTCGTCGACGCTCTCGGCATCGAATATCCAACGTGTATCGCTGCGATACCTTGACGCCGATCGATCGACGGGCTTCGAGCCGTATCATACCTTCGATCGAGTGGAGCTACTGCGTGACGGGGAAGTTGTACCCGTGGAGATCGGATTGTGGCCCACGGCAATGAAGTTCCTGGCGGGCGAGCGACTGCAGCTCAAGATCACCCCAGCAATGATCACGTCTTCGGATACCGATATGGGCTTTGGAACTGCAATTGTGCCCGTCCCGGTGGATGGCGGAACCTTCGTCTCTGGCACAAACGTCACGCTTCTGGAGCTGGGAGGAACGACTAGCCCATCGTACGTCGACGCTCAGCGCGTTGCCAATGCCACAACCTCCAACAATGGCACGCACATCATCCATTTCGGTGGCAACTATGACAGCTTCGTCCTGCTCCCAGTGAACGCGACGGGGCCGACTTCGACTTCGGTGAGCAGCAGCAGCAGCGGTGGCAGTGGCAGCCCAACGAGTGCGTGCATTTAAGAGCACGAAGCGTGCTGGGGATCCCTCCAAGGGTATGCATTCATGCAGCTTATCGCTTCTTCAGGGTCGCCTCATAATGATTATAGCCTTCAGGATCGTATGTTTGGGTTGTAATCGTTAAATAATGTTGTATCCGCACTGCATCCCGCGTGCAAGAGGTTATCAAGCCTTGTCGAGCCTTGAGCATGGTGCGCATTGCATATGGTCTCTTGTCCTCTCCATCCGTCTGCTTCTTCATGAGGTACCCGGTTCCAGGCACTGCTCGATCAGAGCCAGCGAGAAAGTGCGACGTTTGCCACCGCCATCATTGCTATTACCACCACCTGTGAAGCGGAAGCCAGAAGCCGAACTTGTTGATCGGCCTACTGAGTTGGAATCCTTCAGCACGGTCTCCTTGCTCCACTCCCCCCACGCCTTGTAGTCTTCGAACGACGCCCTATGAGTGAAATTCTCCTCGCCTGTGAAGCCGATCTCCAAGTAACGCTCGCGCATGAACAATATGTTGCATATGATTGGGTTAGCCGGCCGCAGCGTTCTTCAGTTCTCGCCTGGTAGTTTCCTCCGTCCAAACCCACTGTTCGTTCACACACGGAGATCCTGAGAAATATTGTACCGTGGCCGACATGTTGGTCTCGAAAGTGGCGACGAAGTGGAGGCCCATGTTTGGCGTTGAATGCTCCCTCGCAGGTCCCGGACGCGAGGAATGCAGAAGCTCCGACGGGGAAGTAGACGTCGAGGATATACGGAAAGCTGCCGAGCTTGCTGCGAAGAGCCGACATATAGTCGGTCGTGCACTCCGTCGAGGTGGTACCCCCGAGTCAGAGCACAAGTAGTTGGAGCAGTTGGCAGTTGGATTCGCGTTCACAAGGTCGGAGTGCCTTCACAGGCCGGTTCTGAGTAGTAAGCTTGGATCGGGTACTGCTAGGCTGCCGATTCTGCCATCACTGGATTCGACACACACAGCACAGTCAGCAGCGCCACGAGGCTCGTTACCAAAGCAGTGCATGCAATGCTAGAGAAATAGGCTACCATTTTGAAAGCTCCATTGGATCTAAATTCACTTTTTGAGTGCAGCGTAAGGCAAGCACCCTATTTTTTTTTATACGTAATCCAGAAAGAGAGTGAATTGAGTGCCCATCTGGAAAAGGAGGGGTGTTTGCCCATAAAACGGCCAACGGAGGCGAGCGTGTGGCGAGGCGCGAAGCCACAGCAAACCCGCTGCGGGGTGCCCGCGAAGCAGGGCCGCAGCGGTATTTGCGGAGGTGGGCCCAGCGCCGAGCTCAACAGCGAGCCGAGCACTGTACTGACCAGATCTTAGAATCTTTTTACCCGCAGGAGCGCAGCGACTGCGTTTGCGACGCGAAGCGGAGCAAAGATGACACCCGTCCTCGGCAGAAAGCACTTTTCGACGTCTTACTTATTGTTTGTATGGAGCCCCCGTCTCAAGATGGGCGCAGCAACACGTGCCATCCAGAAAATGATGGGCAAAACTAAGAAGCGCCAATCTAGGGAGCGCCAGGCATATGGACAGGCCATATGCCTTCCGAAAAACGTCTTGCTCTGATATCCGTTTTACACTGAAACCCGTGTTACTCTGAAATCCGTCTTACTCTGGCCTTTGTAGTTGGAGATGTCGTACTTGGCTTTGGGCTGCTTGTCTGGGACTTGTTATTCTCTTCGAAGCGTACTGCAATGGTCGGGGTGTCGCGGCGATTGAAGCTCGGGCAATGCGTAGTTGAGCAAGTCGTGGACGCAAGCGCGTGGACCTCGGGATGCCGTGGGCACGCGAGTTGGGGATCTTCGTCTCAGAAGAGTTGACTTCTGCGGTGATAGCCTGATCCCTAGTGCGTAGCTCTATTACGGATTTTGACCACCATCGCGAAGGTGGTAAAGACGTATTCGCATCATGAATATCATGGACGATCTGGTTTTCGAGAACAGGCGTGAGTAGAGAGGAAATCGGCGGCAGCTGTGGTCGTATTTCTCTTGAAGCATGCTCACCGCTGTGAGGATGTTGGTTTTGTGTCGTTTCCAGGTAGCTAGTCAATTGTGGAGTGAATGACGGCGGAGAAGCCGGGTGGTTCAAATCTACGCGTTCTGCAAACGTTGGGTCGCGATCTGTACCAAACATCCCATAGTTATGGCGATGGCTTCGACGCCCTCTGCGTTTAGCTCTGTGTCGTGCAAGCCGAACCGGCTCAAGAATTCGAGAGTGATGCCCTGGAGGAACGTCACGACGAAACCACCAATGGTTATGAAAATCCGTCGGCTTCAACTTACGTCTTCTGTCAGATTTTATGAGCTCACACAACTCGTGAATGCACGGTCGGCCATGAACACGTCTAAACTCACCAAAGCAAGGACATGGCTGTATGCGGCTCCGAAGAAGCTGAGCAGCTTCACGCCATAATTTGTTGGTCTCCCTGAGAGTGTAGTTTGTAATTACCCGAGCGACAGCTGAATACTGAGTTCCTTGGAGCGCGTAAGATACGACTATGCCGTCACGCTCTGACTGAAGACTAACCTTTTTTATGGAGGTGGTCCACCACGGAAGGATTTTGCTGAATGCTCTCCACAAGAGGTCTTCAACCAAAACATACATTTCGCATGTGTGCCTTCAACCGGAGACATATCTCGATATCCGAAATGCTGGTATTGTTTTGTCCAACATCGAACAATATGCTCCTTGTATTTTCACCATTGACGATCCAGGTAATTCGCCAGCTGATCGTTAAGTCTCTGCAGTATATTTCGACGAATCTCAAGCTCGACGTCCGTTTCTGCATTAACGGCAGCATAGTATGCCTCCATGAAAATGTCCGTGGCGAGAGTGCTTTGATACTTGTCTTCTCATGGTGCAGCGTCTTCTACAGGGATTTGGCCCAGCACTCGTCGAACTTTGCTCTATGTATTCCTATTCATATGTCATCTGCAAATCATCGCTGGTACCGAAGGGAATCTCGCGTTCAATGCGTTTATGCATGCCAAATCTCTGTCTGCCATGGGTGGGGGATAGCGGCACTGGACAATAACTCTTGAAGTTGCACAAACGCCCACTTAAAGTCTTCTTGTGATTCGCCGGGGAGCCAGCACTACGCGATTGGTAGAACAGTATTCATCCCGGTCATGGCGATGATGTTCAGTAATGGTGCATGATACTCATTGGTTTTGTATGTACAATCGAGTATGATAACCTTAAGAAGTCGTGCGTACGGCTTAGTCGAATGAGGATGAGCCCAGAAAATATACTTCAAACGTGAATCTTCATCTACTGCGTGGTGATAAAAGAAACCATTTTGGGTCAACTTGGTGAACAATACCTCGATCGATGTCTGGGTACTCAAATCCCGTCGTCGTTCAGAGTAGCGAACGTTTGCAATGTCTTCCTGCGTTGCCATCAATTCAGGATTGCTGCGAAGTACACCCGCTAGTATTTGCGTTGTTGAGATTCCTGACGCATTTTGATCGAGCACGAGTTGCTGTTCAGTGCGCATCCTGCCAACCTATTCTTCGGCGGCTCTTCGACGATGTGCAGAAAATATTCTAACATCCTCTGCCGGTAGATGGTTGTGTAGCATGCTGTTGGCCCAAGTGTGACATATTTTCCAGTCCCCGATGCGAGGAAGTGGATCGCCGCCCGTTGCTGATGGTTCTGAGTTTTCTGTAGAGTGACAGGCACGAATCGATATCGTCATGGGGCATCCGATCCTTTTTGAACCTCTCATCGTGCGTCTACGCTCCGACTGGAGCAACTTTCGAGTAGTTTTTGGTCGGCCCGCTCGGTCACACTCATAGTGTCTGCAGATTATTTCACCAACACTATTCAGAAAGCGTCGACGTCTACTCATATTAAAGCCGTGGTCTTGTGGCCATCTGTGTAGAGCTGTTTCGGCTTCATCGTGGCTCGCGAAAACCGCTTCAGGAGGCGGGAGGATCTCGTACAGAGTTGTAGTTCCTTGATCTTGCTGCCCGCGAAGGCTTGAAAAAGCAGCCATATCTCTGCCGACGTCAAGCCCGACGCGAACACAGAATATGATGGAATTAGGCGAAGTCAGACAGGTACCGCAAGCCGTGAGCTGAAAAGAAATGAATACGTTCCAGTACAGATCACTCGATACCAAGCATTTTTTATATAATCGCCAAACCTTCGGTGAATGCGTTACTATGTTAGCATCATGACAACGCTAGCCGAACGATTCCGCATTCGGGACACAGTGGAGTGAATCCATGCGTTTCGAAGAAACTGCGCCTGCAAATGGCCTGAAATAGATATCCGCAGGGGCTTACATATAGAGGTGGATGCACATTTTGCCCGCACATGTGGCAAATACTTCTTTCTCGGTATACAAATTCGCGGCAGACTGGACACATAGCAATGGACGGGTCGCGAGCTTTATCGACCCACTCGTACCAGCATTTTGTGCACAATCGGTGTGAGCAATTAAGGCCCTAGCGTCCGGAGATTCCATGCTTGAATAACAAACTGGGCAATCTTCTCGACTTTCGCCACGTTCGTTTGCCATCAATAATTGGTATTGTGCTTCCTCGCTGCTCGGTGTTTGCGCCTCGACATCAGGAGGTAGAGCTGCTTCACCATCACCTACACCGCCCGATCGGCGGCGATCAAATGTAGCTGATTCTCCCTTAGATAATTCGTGGCCTGACACACCACCACCTCGGCGAGCTCGCACGGTAAACTAATAACGCGCGTTCCATGCCCGTCGTTTCGCCAGCTTTCGCTCTTCCTTTTCCTTAGGATCGCAGTTATTCCGACGAGTATGCATTGTGAAATTCGATCGTGACGAAAATTTGGCGTGGCAGACTCGACAGCACAGCTCGCGTGTATCCTCCTGTACAGGTGCAGCTTGCTGGTGATACACACAGCCCCAAAATGTTAAATGAAGTAGTATAGCATACAGTAACAGCAAAGGCTTCGTACCAGTGGCGGGGCGATGGCAATGTCTTCTCAAGTCACCTCGCTAATATGCTGCTCAGCAACCTCATTGACCCGAGAGGCATCTGGTACAATGCTAGCTGGAGCAGAGGGGATGTTCGTCTGCCCCACGTCTTTAGAACGCATCTTCAGCGCAGCTTGGTAGCGCGCGTTCCTCGCCTGGCGTTTGGCCCGCTTCCACTCTCCCATTTTGATAGGATTGCCGTTATTCCTGCGTACGTGCCTACTGAAATTCGATCGCGTCGAAACGTTGGTGCCGCATATTTGACAGAACAATTCGCCGGTGCCAACCTGCATAGAGACAATTTGCTGATGATACACTCATGCAGGCAGCACGAAGTAGTTAGATCAATGATAGTTATGCTTACATGGAGCAATGCTAGTTGATTTACCAGTGAGCGCACTGATGTAGGGGCGACGACGCTGGTGCTGCTGGGCCTGGCGTCGATGCTGTGTTGCTGGTTCCGGCCGGGGCGACGGTTCTGACTGCTGAACCTGGACGTTCAGGCTTGCGGTTGTGACGAAATTTTTGATATTTGTGAACGTTATTATTTCTATCAAATAGAATATTTTTCAGTGGAAAGTTGCCCCACTCGTCTTGTACGCAAAATACGTTTTTCATATTAAGGCATTTTTCGGAAAGCATATGGCCTGTCTATATGCCTGGCGCTCCATAGATTGGCGCTCCTTAGTTTGCCCGCAAATGATCCACCCCCACCTACGTAATGTTTATCCCGTGAGCAGGTACCAAAACGAACTGCGGGTGAAATCGTAAGGTAGAATTCTTACGCTGCAACGGCCGCTCTGTTTCGCTAAAATCAGGCAGTAAGGAGTTGAGCTCGCAGAATGGCGATGGCACTGCCATAAGGCTCGCGAGTGCCGGATGGCGTTCCTGGCGACAATTCAACTGTGCCGTCAACCATAACTTAAGGTCTCTACGGGTTAGCCAGTTGCACAAACCCAATAAGATCATTAACACAACACGACTGCATTATCAATGTTTTTATTCACGGAGTTGCAAGCGGCCCACGCAGCGTCGTGATCGACTCTCATTATAAATACTACACACATTGCAGCAGAAGCTGCACATCAGGCAATGAGCGCTCAGCCACACCCACAGCACGTCAGAGGCAGCAACAGCACGTGATGTTGCAGCACTGCGCTTGGCAACAGGCATGCCAGCTAGGGCACCAACACGTTCAGCAGCAGGAGCGCCAGCTCAGATACCAATCCGTTGAGCAACGGAGCGCCACTTCGGGCACCGACAGGGTCAGCAACATGGACGGCACAATGGACACCGACAGGAACTCCGCCACATCTAGCAACAGGAATACCATCACATCTAGCAGCATGAATGCCACATCGGGCACCAGCTTGCCGGGCATAAACAACAGCACATCGCGTAAGCAACAGCGCACTGCGCACAGCGACACCTCGTCGGGCAGCGGCGCACCTGGTAACAGGAACACCACATCGAGCGGCGGCTCTCCCAGTAACTGCAGCAGCCAGCAGCCGTAGCTTACACCAGCGGCTCCTATAGAAACTCTTCCATGGACACGCGCTTGAGTCCGCGAGCAGTGCCCATGCGCCGCGAGTTCTGGAGCAGCATCTTCATATTGCGCAGATACAAGAATGCGCGCTTGCGGACTTCGCGCAAAAATTCATTTTTTCCTCCAATCACACACCGTTTGCGTAAGGTGATCTGCCTTACGATTTCTCCTCACAATTCATTGTTGTGCACAAGTCTCCAGCAGTTCCTCCTGTCATCGGTCAACACCCTTCCGCTAAGTATGGCGGCGTCCTTAGCGTTTGCCTACATCAAACCCAACACTCAGGCTACGAGTGGGTATGTGTACGGTTCGGCGATGTTGCCTTCGGCAGCACAAGATGCTGCCTCACGAGTGGTCGCTGGGCGGAGCTAGATGCGTTCGAGTGCGATCGCGCATCGTCCGAGGTGCGCCTACGGTTGGTAAGTAAGGAGGAGGCCGATAATGGGATTGGGACTTATGTGGGGAGCTGTGTGTGTGTGGCGACAATGTCCGCATGCTCACCAAAGGCTTGGGACTACGGGATCGTCACGGGGTACACCTGGATTCTAGATCGCCAAGCAAGGAAGCTGCATGTCTGCTTCAGCGCTGAAAGCGGCAGCGTTCCCTTTAACCCGCTTGAGTTGCAAGATCTCGCAGTGCCTAGCTGCGCGATCCGACCCTGCTATCGTGTGCCGTGGCAGATAAGATGCCGATGGAAATGCGCCAACGGTACTCTGATGCTTTACTGGGACAGGATCGCGAGCAACGCGCAACACGTCAACAATTTTGCGCCAGCTCGGCGCTTCTGACATCGATGAATCTCAGTCTGTTTCGGTTTTCAACATGGTTGCGGGAAAAAATGGAGTTTGTTTCGATCAAGTACGCTTTGGATTTTTTGTACTACAGTAATATTGTCGATTTCTTACGTGGGCACAGCCCTCGCTCGTGTTCGTCAAGGTCGTTTAGTTTGTAGTGCTTTCG
>JAABLK010001107.1:0-11069 GCA_012295415.1 Phytophthora chlamydospora | reverse complement strand
TGTTGTAGTGACTGCTACTGGCGTGGAGTGCATGAGCAAGGTGCCTCGGACAGTTGAAGAGATCGAGGCCACCATACAGAAGGATTAAGTTTTACCTAACGGCTGGATCGACAAGAAGCTGGGCATCATCACGATCTCCTTACCGGCCACGTGGTCCGAGGTGCCGCTTGTTGCAAACTGGCGGTTCCAAACTGGCGGTTCCAACCGTCAGAAGTTGTGCCGGGTCTCAGTTCCTTCACTTCAACTAACGAAGTTGAAGGAACTGGGACACAGCGCAACGTGAGCGCTGTCGGAGCTGCTGGTCAACGGAGCTAACGAGATCATTTCCCAATTTCCAATCCAACCAACAGTTCGATGAACTACTACGGCGGAGGAAGCGACTACAGCCGCCGCGGTGGAAGAGGTTACTAGGGGCACCACGAGATGCACTACAGCTCTGCGTGCAGCAGCAACAGACGTGGATATCACTACGACGATCGCGGAGGGTACGACAGCTACGGCGGCAGAGCGCGTTCAAGTGGTGATCGTGGTTGTAGCAGCTACGGTGCTACCGGTAGCAGTCGCGGCCGAGGGAATCGTGGATACGGAGACCAAAGTCATAGTCACCGTGGGGGTGATCGTAATTACGGCGGAGGCTGCCGCGGTGGTGGCCCTTACAGAGGCGCCAGAGGTCGAAATGGAGCCGAGTTCGGCCCCCGCGTCGGCACAGTCACTGGATCCGGCTACGAAAACATCGGCCGCATTTTGACGGATCGTCGTCAACGAGACGTGTGGGCCGGCCGCTCTGGAGCGCGAGAGGTGAGCGCTGAAGACCCGCGACTCAAGCAGGGCTTCCTCATCTGCCGACGCCCCGGCTTCTCAAGCAAGAACCGGTCTGTGCTACTGGACATGAACTACTTTACCGTGCGGCTGGAAGCAGCCCCAAAGGAGCTGTTCAAGTATCACGTGGTCGTCGAGCGCTCGCCTGACGTCGCAGCGGACTCGACGTACGGCCCTACTACTGAACCGCGCCCAATTTCACGCACGTTAGTGCGAACCGTGATTAACGCCGCCCTCCGGCAGTACAAGACCGAGTTCGGCGACATCCGCTTCGTACATGACGGAATGGCCGCGTTGTATTCGCCAGTGAAGCTGCCGTGGGACGCCAAGAACCTCGTCGACGTCAACCTGGACGGCACAAGAGCTAAACCAGTGCCTCCGCCGCAGCCTGTGTCTGCCGGCGGTGCGCCGCGTCGTGGCCCTCCAACTTTCGTCGTCAAGATGAAGCTGGCGGAAACTATCTTCACGGAGTCGTTGCAGGATTACTGCTCCAACCCTGACGTGAATGTTATGCCCGTGCTCCAAGCTCTGGATGTGGCCGCGCGTCACTTAGCAGCCCAGCGGCTGATCGCTGTCGGCCGCAACCTTTTCTTTTTGAAGGATCCCGTACCACTCGAGGGCGGCAAGCAGTTGTGCTGGGGCTACCACCAGGCGATCCGAGTGGGTGACAAGAAGCTGGCGATGAACGTGGACCCTGTCGCGACGGTGTTTTACGCACCGACGGAGCTTATGGAGCTCGTACTCGCTGCGTTGAAGGCGAATGACATCCGTATCCTGTCGGACCGTGATACCAAGGTTCTCTCGCGCGCACTAAGGAAGGTCGAGGTTGTTCCAACGCACCGCGAGGATTGGAAGCGGGCCATCTACGGTGTTAGTGAACTTCCGGCCAACGAGACAATTGTCAGTATCAAGGGAGAAGAGATGTCCGTCGCGGATTACTTCAGCAAGCGGTACAAGCTGGAGCTCAAGTACCCCAGGCTGCCGTTGGTTAACGTCGGCAGTAAGCGTGTTGGCAAAGAAACTTGGTTGCTGGTTGAGCTGTGCAAGGTGGCTCCGGGTCAGCGCTGCACGAGCATCAATGATCTGGACACGGCCGAGATTATCCGGCACACCACTAAGCCTCCAAAGGTGCGCAAGGAGATCATCATGGACCGGATTGGTCAGGCTGGATTCGAGCACGACCCGTTCTTGGCTGCCTTTGGTGTGAAGGTGGACCAGCGTCTGGGAACATCCAGAGCTGGAGTGATTGAACCGCCCGAAGTCCAGTATGCCAACGTGTCCGAGAAACCGGCGGGTGGCCAGTGGAACCTGCGAGCGAAGCAACTTGTGGAGGGCGGGGCTCCGCTGCTTAACTGGGGCGTCGTGATTCTCGCGAACGTTGGAGAACGTGACGTCCAGAGTTTCGTGAACAGCCTGGCGAAAATGGCCGATACCAGTGCTCTGATGGTCGTGAACAAGACCCCGCTCATGTTCCACATGGATAAGTACCGTGACACTAGTGTTCAAAAGCTCATGGCAGTGTGTTTCGAGAAGCTGAAGACGCGGAACGATGGCCCTCCACAGCTCCTGATGGTGATTAAGCAGGACAAGGACGCTGCATCCTACGAGGAGATTAAGCGCGTGGCCAACGAAGTCTTGGGGGTTCCAAGCCAGTGTATCGTGTCCCAGAACATTCGCAACGCGAAGCCCCAATACTGCGCGAATGTTTGCTTGAAGATTAACATGAAGCTCGGAGGGAAGAATTCAATCCTGCGCGACTCGCTGCCGTTGGTGAGCACCGCTCCTACTATTCTCATCGGCGCGGACATCGACCGCCCTCGCTCCGGTGCTGGACAGTCGATTGCGGGTGTGGTTGGCTCGATGGATCGGTACTCGTCCAAGTACGTCGCTCGTGTAGCGGCACAGAAGGGCTCCAGCGCCATTTCAAGTCTGCCCACGATGCTGCGCGAGATTTTCATGGAGTTCTACAGAAGCACCAAGCGCAGACCCGAGCACATCATTTACTCCCGCGACGGCGTGAGCGAGGGCGAGTACTTCGACGTGCTCCAAGCCGAGATGCGCTCGCTGCGCATGGCGTGCTTGATGATGGAAGACAACTACTTGCCGCCAGTCACGTTCATCGTCGTTAACAGGCGCCACCACACTCGAGCTTTCCCGAGCGACCCCCGTGACGCCGATCGCAAGGGAAATGTGCTTCCTGGAACGGTGATCGACACGGGCATTGTGGACAGTTCTTCTTGTGCGGCCACAGCGGCATCCAGGGCACGAGCGTCCCGTGCCACTACACGGTGCTGTACGACGAGAACAAGATGTCTGCAGACGACGTGCAGCGCCTCACGTACCATCTCGGGTACACGTTCGCCCGTTGCACGCGCTCCGTGTCGGTCGCTGCGCCAGCATACCACGCGCGTGTGGCCGCTAGTCAAGCACGACGCCGAGCTCCAGACAGTGACGGGAGCGCGTCCAACTTGGACTTCACGGAGCTGCACGACAACCTCAACGACTGTATGTTTTTCATTTGAGCGCGGCTGGCGACTGAGTGTATGCGTTTGGACGTGATGGAGAGTTGCGTGGCCGTGAGCGAAAGTCCGAGTGGGTTGCGTTGATCGTTTGTTTGACCCGACATCCGCAGTGTTGCGGGCACGTTGGCGATGAGTCAAGGAGCTGAAAGATTTTGAAGACGAACCGCGTAACAAGAATTGGACGTGTTTGTGCGGTGCACTCTTGAGTTGTCTGCTTGTGGGTGCGCTCTGTCTTGTCATGGCAACTTGCCAATCTGTCCGATTCGTGGCCATTGCTGCGGCATCGAAGCACTTCGTCGACATTTTTCCCGCTGCTCACGCACAACGCGCACGGCTGTCTTTGTGGGATAAACCTATCTTGCTATCGTGTGTTGAGTTCAAAATCGTCACGTGCAGAAGAGCTTTGATGATCCTTCAAGGATACAGAACTGCAGTAGATTGACAGCGGCTAGCAATTGCACATGCCATTCAAGGGCTTGAGCCAATACTTCGGCACTGGCACGTTCGACTCTAGCGTCTGTGAAGCCACGTCCAAGATAGGAAGGAGATTGGGAGACCCCATAACAACTGCTGGTCCTGTGATCTTTCGTGTTTCCTCACGTTGCTTGTCGTTTCTTCAGGTCTACTACAATGAAAGCTTTCGCTTGTTGCTGTCTCGTGTCTTACCTGCCGTCTCCATCGGACGAAGAATTCCAGTCTCCACCATCTCTCGTTTTCCAAATTGATTTTGCCATGCGCTTACATGTATCTGTATCCACACCCTTTGAAAGCATAGCTGCGAGTCCACATGCACCAAACGCTCCCCTACCGACTTCTCCACCTCCCTGTGCAGACAACCGTCTAGTTGAGACTTACGCCTTCTGCATGGTGGCCTCGATCTCTTCAACTGTCCGAGGCACCTTGCTCATGCACTCCACGCCAGTAGCAGTCACTACAACNNTCCGACTCGATCCGGACGCCGCCCGTGCCACGGAAGCGAGACAGCATCTCCTGGTTGATGAACTTGGCGGTGACGGGGTTGGACAGCACCGCCTGAATCTGAGCCTCGATGAAGTAGCAGCCCGGCTCCACGGTCAGCACCATGTTCTTCTCCAGATTGCGGACGCAACGGAGCTTGGCCAGGATCTTCTTCGTCGAGCGCTCGTAGCCCAGAGGAATGCCACCAACGTCGTGAGTGTCCAGGCCCATCAAGTGGCCCAGGCCGTGCGGGTAGAAGAACGCCGAGATCTCGTGGTCCATGAGCTCATCCACTGTGCCGTTCTGGAACAGGCCGTACTCGAGCAAGTGCTGCGTCAACACGCGGTGCGACAGCAAGTGCATGTCAACGTAGCTCACGCCCGGCTTGATGGCCACCATCACGGCGTCGTGCGCCTTCAGCACTCCTTCGTAGACCATCCTCTGGTCGGCCGAGAACACGCCATTCACGGGCCAGCTGCACGTGATGTCCGACGTGTAGCCGTGCAGCTCACCGCCCATGTCGTTCAGGAACAAGTCCCCGTCCTCCAGCAGCTTGTCGTTCGGCGCACCAGCGTGGCCATAGTGAAGAGCCGAGGCGTTGTGGCCGCTGCCGCAGATGCACGTGTACGCGTGGAATCGCGCGCCGCCGTTGCTGTACACGTAGTGCAAGAAATCGCTCTCGGCGTGGAACTCCATCTTGCCCGGGCGGATGTTCTTCATCACGTTGATGTGCGCGCGAGACGACAGCTTGTTGACGAAGCGCAGCAGCTCCAGCTCCTTCTCCGTCTTGATCACGCGGCTCTCCACCAGCACGGGGTGCAGCGCCTGACGGTCCACCTCGAAGTTCTCGACGCCCTCGAACGTGGACGTGGTGGTGGTCTCCAGGCCGCTGTCCGTGTTCTTGCCGTGCAGCACGAACAGCTTCTGCAGCTGCAGCTTGTCGGCAAGCACGGCCGCCATCTCGTCCATGTAGAAGACCTCGTCCACCTTGTAGTGCGCCTTGAAGTAGGCCAGCGGCTTGCGGTCTCCACACCAGAGTTCCCACTCGTCACTGAGCCGGGGCACGAACAGCACGGCGCGGCGTGTACTCAGGTCCAGCAGCCCGGCGCACCCGGGCTCGCGCACGCCGAAGAGGTACTGGAAGAAGCTCTCCTGGTGGAAATTGTACTGGATGTCCGTGTCGTAGCGGTCCAGCTCCACGCCGCCGTGCAGCAGCAGCGCGGCGCGGCTGTTCTTGGGCTGCGGGTGCGTCTGCAGGAAGCGCTGGGCCACGTTCTGGCGGATCTGCACATGCATGGAGAAGTCGATGGGGAAGAGCTCATAGCCGTCGGCCGGGTCGGCCAGCACGCGGCCGCCCTGCACCATGGTCAGGTGCTGGTGGTCGTGGGAAGCTCCGTTCAGGGCGGCTCCGTTGGCGCTGAGCCGACGCGTGGCCCCGTTCTTGCGGTTCTTGGGGTCGTAGGCCGACGCGCGCTTCTTCTGCAGCAGAGCGAGGGACGCCATGGCCGCCGTGGCCGTGGCCGCGGCCAGCAACCCGTTCACGTGCTCGGAGCTCATGGACTTCGCTTCGAGAGGATGAGGAAGTTTCTGAATGATGGGTGACCGCTGTGTGCAGGTGGTGTGGCAGAGCGTTTGTTTTGTGTGTGGCTACCTCAAAGTTACGGGTAAATTACGAGCGTTGCAGTTAACTTCAACTTGTATCCTTCAGAGTCGACCGCAGGCTTTGCTGTTGGCGAGCAAGACTTCCGTCATCACATGTACAAGTACAAGCTAGAACATCTGTGGTTGAAAAGGATTGTACTAAAGTCTGCAACGGTAGTTGCAGTGTAAGCAGTCAGAATTGTCTTCCAGTCACGCACCCAGATACGCCGTCTCCTGTAGCCTAGAGCTCGCGCTCGAAGACGGCGGCGGCGCCCATGCCCGTGCCGATGCACATGGAGATGACTCCGTAGCGCTGGTTCTTCCGCTTGAGCTCGTAGAGCAGCGTGGACATCTGCCGCGCGCCCGTGCAGCCCAGCGGGTGGCCCAGCGCGATAGCGCCGCCCTTGGGGTTCACCTTCTCCATGGGGATGCCGAGCTTCTCGACGCAGTACGTTGCCTGGCTGGCGAACGCCTCGTTGATCTCGAACACGTCGATCTGGTCCATCGTCAGGTTGGCCTTCTGCAGCGCCTCCGGGATGGCGAAAGCCGGGCCGATGCCCATGAGCGCGGGTGGCACGCCCGCCACGGCGTATGACACGAAGCGTCCGAGGATCGACAGCCCCATCTTCTTGGCCACGGAGCGCCGCATGAGCAGCACGGCGGCCGCGCCGTCGCTCACCTGGCTCGAGTTGCCAGCCGTGGTGGTGCCTCCTTCTTTGAAGGCCGGACGCAGCTTGGCCAGCTTCTCGGCCGTCGTGCCGACCCGAATCCCATCGTCCTGGGAGATGACAACCGACTTCTCATTGCCGTCCTTGTCCTTGATGACCGTGGAAACGGGTGTGATCTCCTCCCGGAACCAGCCGTTGGCCTGCGCGGCCGCGGCCTTGGCATGCGAGAGCGCCGCCAGCTCGTCCTGCTGGGCGCGCGAGATGCCGAACTTCTCGGCCACGTTCTCGCTCGTGATGCCCATGGGGACTGTGCAGTCCATGGCGTCCTGCACGGCGCCGACCTTCTCCCAGTTGACCGTGGGCACGTCCTTGCCGATGCCGGCCAGCGACATGCACTCCACGCCGGCCGCGAGACCAATGTCGTAGTATCCCGCCTTGATAGCGGCCGTCACGTTGGCCACGGCCTGCAGCCCCGAGCTGCACTGGCGGTTGATCACGTGCAGCGGCACCGTGTGCGGGATGCCGGCCGCCAGCTGGGCCATGCGGGCCATGCCGGCGCCCGCGCCGGGCTGCAACACGTTGCCCACCACCACGTCACCCACCAGCTTGGGGTCTACCTTGGCCTGCTTGAGCACGGCGGCCAGCACGTGGCCCAGCAGCACGTCGGGCGTTGTGTCCTTGAAGCCGCCGCGGCGAGCCTTGGTGATGGGCGTGCGCAGCGCCGACACGATCACCACGTCTTCCTCGGGCGTCACGGGCGCCGGAGAGCCCTGGGCCACGTGCGAGCGGATGCGTTCGATGCGGTCCATGCTTGAGAGGGGAGGGCGAGGAGCTTCAACGTGTGCGGAAGGCGGCCAGATCCGAAGTGGCTGTCCAAAAGGCAACGTTCAAAAAAAAAAAAAGTCAAGTAAACGCTTCATCAACAAGAAAATCTTCAAGTTAGTGTGTCACACATAATACATACTTATTTTAGGCCGTTCTTAGTGAATAGCTCAACACAAATGCTTATTTTTGGGCCCAGCTGCTTTTGCAAGTAGCAGCCTTCGTCGGCAGTACGGAATGCTACGTTGCATGAACAACCGACGACGCCTGTGTGTGAGCTGCTGACACAATATTCGACATCAAATATAATGTAGAGATGGGAGATTCGTTCTGCATTAGAGCCTACCATGCACGCCATAAATAAATACCAAATATTGAACACGAATCAATGTTTCTATGATTGGAACAAATTGTATTTACAGTCTCGAATATGTCTTCGAATTCAATCTCTGATACACATACATCATCTTAACACACTGACTTCTTCTTACAGACAGCAGCGACTTTTTCCCAAACGTCGGTTGGGGCAGATGGCAGCCACTACTATTGGGGAAGATTTTGATGATACTACCTTAGTAAATTGAAAGCGCGCAAGCCTCTGTAGGTTGCAGAACCTCTCTAGAACGCCCGACAAGTGTTCTTGAACGTACGTTAAGGCCCTCAATGTGCGCAAAAGCATCTTCTTTTATACAATTATTGCGGTGGTATCTGACTCAACTGCATCCAAACAGGTGGAGACATAGAGGCTAAATTTGCGTCAATGTGGCTTCACTAAATTCGTTAGAAAGCGATAACAAAAAAACTAGCCTTTGTGAAAGGCAGCAGCTTCTTCTATTGTAAATTATCGTGTATAAAGAGAAAATGCATTGTGTGGTTGCTCCTACAGACAGCGCGTATGAAAATTTGGCATTCCGGTTAACCCGAATTACGGTCTGGTTGCCTCAGACATCCCTTCTTAAATTAATGCCATCGAATTGTATTTAAAAAATACTCCAAAATTTCTTCATATTATCATTTTGCATAAATAAACATTGTTGCGGAAAAGATTACCGCGATAGCAACTGTGTATTCGCTTCCAATCGAGGATGGGCGGATTGCAGAACGAGTTTGTGAAGCGTCCAATTCACCAGAAGACCAGTGTATATTGCCAAGATTTTTCGTGATGGTCACTCGATTGACGCTGCATGAACAAGACGATGAGAAGGTCTATGACTCATGCACTGATCAGTACAGAGCAGTTTTCAATTTCCGAACAACTGGTCAAATCTTTCTCACGGTTCCCATGAACGCAGACCCACCAATCGTTTTTGGCTGGAGTACGTTCATGAGATCGGCCAGGCGAATCTGATTGGCCGCTAACTGGCTGCAGATGAAGGCATTGGTCTCCAGACTCCACCATTTCCGATTCCAGAGCCGCCGACGCGAAAGCGTTCAAGCGCGCGCTACTGGACCACAGTCGAATTGGCCGGATCGACCCGGCATGCACAACCTGCCTACCGCGCGCGATGGATGAGGTGTGCTTAATCTCGACAGACTAATTAACCATGCCTGGGTCCAGCTCATCATCTACTACGGGGGCAAAGCCAACACACGTTTTGTTGAGGAGCTGATAATTCTTCAGCTTCAGACTCGCATGACGGCTAAAACTGTCATGAGTGCAACGGTTTAAAATCGAATTTGTTTTTGGCGATAACAGTCGCCACACCCGGGTGACCTACGTGGACAACGTGGATGTGGTCCGAAGCAAAATGGTCTGCTGATAGCGAAACCTTGACTGGCCAGCGCAACCCCATCCATCGACATCAGATTCAGATTGGGTACATGCAGTTTAATGTCGAGTACAACTAATATATCTGGTGATTGATATCCACATTTCCAGACATTCGTGGGGAGACGCGAGAACGAAGGTACTGCTCCCGATAGTAATACAGGTGGTCAAAAGCAATTACTCTGGTCCAGGTAGTAAACTTCAATTGCTTACTCGTTTATTACCACTACTCGGTTTACTACACAGTGAGGAGTAGTGAGCACTGCATCTAAGTTATTTGCTCAAGCAAAAAGAGCTTCCTTGGCCGGAAACACACTTGAGGTGCTGCATGCCTTGGTCGCAGCGACCAAGTTTGAGCTGCAGTATCTTCCTTTGGGGATTGATGCTTCGAACGTGGAAACACCACCACTTTAAATAGTTTGTACAAATCTTTCTTATAGCACCAAGAAAAATGTATAGATAAATTGAATTCGCCGTGCAGAATGCACCAATAGGCTTTAGAAACCTTAGAAACAGTTTCTAACTCAATTTCTAAAAATTGGGAAGAGCCACACATCGCGATGGAGGATCTCGATGCACGCGTTGAAGAAGTGTTGGGCAATACGACGGCTGAGAATACCAAGTACGTCTACCTTCGAGCTCTATCTCGTTTTGTGGAGTGGCAGTACTGCAACGTGGAGCCCGATCGACGAGAACTTCTCTTTACTGAGACGTTTCGCCAGCTCCAAGGTCCGAGTGGTGCATTTGTGGTGGGTTCACCAGCGGAGTGGTTCTCAAGAGAGCGCCTTGAAAGTCCGATAGACTTAAATGTGCTGTCTACTCAAGATTGCATGCGGTACTTAACGTCGATGGAACAGCGCGGGGTGACAGGCAAGTCTACCTTTGGCAATGTTCGCTCAGCGCTGGTCTACTTGTACACATCCACAGAACTTGACCGACCTCGAGACTTCGACTCTCAGATGCGGCGCTTTTTCAAGGGCCTTCATCATACTGTGACAAGAGTTGCGCAAGGAAGTAATGAGCGGCTTCAGGAGGGAAAGGAACCGTTCAGCTTTTCGATGTACAGATCAGTGGCAAAAGCAATGATGCAGTCAACTAAAAAGCAGGATTTATTTGGACACTCTTTTCTCCTCGTTTGCTGGAACCTAATGTGTCGCGCAAAAAGCACTGAGTCAATTCGACATGCTCATATCACGTGGCGTGAGGATTCAATAGCGGTTATCTTTGCGCACATGAAAAATGACCAGGATGGAAGTCGTCCGCGTGATCCTCGTCATGTGTACGCGAATCCGACAATGCCTGAAATTTGTCCTGTGTTGGGGCTAGGAATTTATTTTGCTGTCTTTGGGTTTGACAAGACTGGTAAATTGTTTCCCGGTTCCAACCAGTATAGTCGATTTCTCAAAGTGCTGAAGAATACGCTGGGTGGTGAGCTTGCTCGAGACGTTTTGACGGAATTTGGATTAGAACCTGCGGACTTCGGAACACACTCAGCACGGAAAGGTGCAGCTACTTATGTGAGTAGTTGTTCTACGTCTGGTCCCTCCGCAGCTTCGATTTGTCTTCGAGCTGGATGGACTCTTCCCGGGGTTCAGGATAAGTACGTCAGGTTTGAGGCCGCTGGCGATATGGTTGTTGGTCGCTATGTCTCAGGGCTTCCATTTGATTCTCCAAAATTTGCCACACTCCCGCCATTTTTTGATTTGCGTAGTGTGCAGGACGATGAACGACCTCAATTACTGGATCGTATGAAAATCGCAATGTCATCAATTTTTCCCGGTGTACCGAAAAGTTTAAGAATGGTCTGCCAGTTTGGTCTCGCTTCGATGCTGTACCACACATCGTTTTTGCGGCAAACATTGCCTCCTACGC
>JAABLK010001106.1:0-11071 GCA_012295415.1 Phytophthora chlamydospora | reverse complement strand
TGTCCTCGTCGCTCCGGGCTGTCCGTTGCCAACTCGGACTGTACGAGCTCTGAGAGCTCGGACCTTCACACGCTTTCACATCTTGGGACTCGTGGGCTTCTGGCATCTCGTGTCTTCATCACTCGTCCCTCCACTCTGGTTCATCACAGCACAGTCGTTCCGGGCTCGGACTCGGGTGGTTCATTCGGGGTGTACGCACCCACTTGGGGCCTGTACGGGCCCAGGCCGCTCGGTATTGGCTGCAGCCTCCAGGAAGCCGGTTCTTCGGGTGACGCATGTGGCTGCACCCCGAATCATCTTCTCTCCCACTTGATTTCTGGTGGGTGCAGACTGGACGGCGCAGCCGCGAACGGGAAACTCCAGATCGCCTCGTGCCACTGGCGCTTCGTTCCAATTGCCGATCGAGCCACCACCTGTCTCTTGCTTGGTCCAACCTCTTCAGGATACGTAGTTTCCTTGATGTGACGAACGCGCGACAGAATAGTCATCGCATGGGTCGGACCATACGGTTCCACCGCGCTGTTTACACCCGTCTCACACTCAAGCGGGATCACGTCACGAGATAGGTATGGAAGGGAGAATTGCCAAGGACCAGGATAGCCTCGTCGAGCAACTGAGGTCGTTGGCTGCCGAACACAGTGTTTGCGCCAAGCTTCCCACCGTTTTCAAAGACATTAAGGTCCAACTAGTAATTTCCTACTATACAGAAAAAATGATCGTTTATGATATTGTGCATGTCCTTTGAATTCGAGCACGCACTTTTTGAATTTGACTGTTGACGCTATGAATAATTACGTTCTTCTGTCATCATCGACTTGGTGGCTTCATTCGAAGACTTCATTGTACTTGAGGGGAATATCGAAAGATCGAAGCCCTCGTTATACTTAATCTCCATCATGAAAGGCTGCCTTAAATGACGCACTCACGTATTTGACAGCAGAAGCTGAAGAGGCTGTATGATTCTTCCCATCACTTTCACCGAGGGAGCTTTAGCCTTTGTTCCATTACGGCGTTGCTCACTCTGTCTGCAAGATTTGAGCGTACTATTGGATCCACGTAAGGCTTCCTTGGTGGTTTGGTGGTGATTGAACGGGGGATTGGTGGGTAGATCCTTGTGCTTGGCAGAGTCACCTCCGGAGCCTTCCTCAGACATGAGAGGCCGCTTGATTCTTCATATCCAAGCAGTGTTAACGTCGGGGCATATCGTTCTCGCTCTCTATTTCTTCATTGCATAGTAGGTGGGACTCTTCGGCATGCATTCGTTGTAAGCTGCGTAGATGCGTGTCAAGCGATACATCCCATGGATCGTCGTGTGAGCGAGCTCGTAAGGTGTTACGTGATTGAGCTGAGAATGTAAAGAACGAGTTAAGATGCTAAACGATAAAGCAATATATACTTCAGTCATGGCATGCAGTGCCATATGCTTAATACTGTACATGTATATCTTTTATACGAAATCATACGGTCACCGCCGGAAGGAAACGGGGCCAAACACCGACGTAACTGCTTTGCAAGGTCACTCAAGGCAGCTCATCCAGCGGCTCGTGGTTCATTTTGTACCGAATCAATTCGCAATATAATTTATTACAGGTTTTCGATGGATGCTACCTCTTATCATGTATGTTCAGACGTACCTATGCGGCTAGTTTCAGTACTGCATTATCGTTGACGGAAACGTTGAAGCATTTTCGCAGCGATGGAGCCGTCGGCGTGGGAACAATGGCCACACGCCTTCGTGGAGACGCCTCAGGGAATTCGCCTGCATTATGTGGACGTGGGTCCTACAGACGCACTCCCCGTAGTGATGGTGCACGGCTGGCCCGATCTCTGGTTCGGGTGGCGGGTGAGTGAAGATTCTACGAAAGGATACTTTCCATTGAGCTGAAGATCCCGCTCTTGTTGGCCTGTGTGCAGCACCAGATTCAGGCTCTCAGCTCCACCTACCGACTCATTGTGCCGGGTATCTAACCTTATTTGTTCAGGGGGTTGCTAGGAGTTCGCGGGGAAGTGAAAGTCTCACGATGTTGTTGTTGCGGATGATAAAATTGTAGATGTCCGCGGGTTCGGCCAGAGCTCAAAGCCGCCAGGTACCGCGTCCTATGGTGCCAAGAACATTTGCAACGATCTGGCAGCGCTGCTGAGTGAGTCATGGACTTGAGATGTGGTTGATGTCTTGTCTCCGACATGTCGGGGCTGCAAGGTTACTTGCTGACTGGCTGCTGTTGACCAACACTACTGTAGACGAGCTCAAGATTGCCAAGGCTGTGTTTGCGGGTCACGACTGGGGTGGCAAAATGGTGTGGCGCATGTGTCTGTACCATCCTGAGCGCGTCCTCGCTGTTTGCGGA
Source organism: Phytophthora chlamydospora (assembly GCA_012295415.1). Classification (NCBI taxonomy): domain Eukaryota; phylum Oomycota; class Peronosporomycetes; order Peronosporales; family Peronosporaceae; genus Phytophthora; species Phytophthora chlamydospora. The sequence continues at coordinate 8,723 of JAABLK010001106.1, read as the reverse complement.
GTCTGCACGCCGTACGACCCGCCAAGGAAGACCTACTTGCCGCTCAAAGTGATTGTGGAAAAGGTACCGCAGTTCAAGTACCAGCAGTTCCTGGCCAACACAGACGTCTCTGGCAAAGTGCTGGGCGCCTCACCGCGTCGACTGCTGACTGCGATGTTCCGCAAGCCTTCGGAGATGGGGCCTCGTTCGACGCGGATGTCGCTGCGGAAAACGTTAATGGCTGTCGATTCCGATGTGAGCCACCCGGTTTTCACCCAGCGGTCGACTCTGCTCAGTGAAGCGGAACTGGACTACTACGTCGAGCAGTACTCATCCAGCATGTTTGCTAGCACATGCCAGACCTACGCGACGGGCAAGATCGACTTCGAGAACGAGCTGGGATTGCCGCGAGTGATCAACCACCCGGCTCTGTTCATCGGTGCTGCCAAGGATGCAGTCCTCAAGCCCGAGATGGCGAGAGGTATGGTCAAGGTCGTGCCAAACTTGGAGACGAAGATCATCCAGGACGCTGGCCACTGGGTGCTCTGGGAGCAGAAGGAAGAGGTGAACGCGATCTTGTCGGAGTGGCTGGCCAAGATTGCGGTCAACGTGGCCGGTAGGAACCCGATCTCGATGCTGTGAGACCCGTATGTCTTCCGTCAGTGTTTGGACAAGCTGCAACATGTAGGACTGGTCAATCGATTGCATTTCTTGCCGCGGGTGCTTGAGTATCGGATAGGTCAGCGAATCAACGCGGTCGAGGCCAATGCGCCTGGGATCATCGCACTGGTTCCCTTTCCTTGGCCACAACCTTGATTCGCTGACGTGAAAATGCTCCAGCGTCTTGTCTATCCAGCTGTCGTCGGACATGTCAATGATCACCATCCTAGGAGAGCCTGGGGCCCAAGTTAATCGATCAGTACAGTAGCTCAGTTGCCAAGTTGCCAAGACCCCAGCAAGCCAAGATGGAGAAGCCTCGCACGTATATGGCCCCGTCCGTGTGGAAGCAGTGGTCGCACAACTTCGTGACTACGCCCGAGGGCATCAAGATCCACTTCGTGGACGTTGGACCGAGAGATGGGCCTCCGATTGTCATGCTGCACGGTTGGCCCGACCTGTGGTTCGGCTGGAGGGTACGCTCGAGTTCTGTTGACGTCGGATGAGTTCGTAGTGCACGGTCTCTAATGTTCATTCATTCATGTCTGTGCAGTACCAAATCCAAGCGCTGTCTCCGAAGTACCGCTTGATCGTCCCGGACGTTCGTGGTTTTGGCCAGAGCTCGACGCCGCAGGAGTTGGAGTCGTACGGCACCAAGAACATCACGGACGACGTTGTTGCCTTGCTCGGTGCGTTGCTGAGTGGTCAAGGGAGTTCATGTACGAAACTGTTGCTAACTGTTCCTTTTTGGTGCAGACGCGCTCAAGATTGAGAAGGCTGTATTCCTTGGCCACGACTGGGGTGGTCTGTCCACTTGGCGAATGTGTCTTTACCACCCAGAGCGCGTGATCGCAGTGTGCAGCGTGTGTACGCCGTTCGTGCCTCCGCGGAAGCAGTATGTGTCGCTGGAGGACATGTGCAAGTACGTTCCGCAGTTCAAGTACCAGCTCTTCTTGGCGGACGCCAAGAACTCCGGCAAGGTGCTCGATACGTCTCCGCGTCGACTCGCTACTGCCATATTCCGCCGCAAGACGGAGTACGGGCCGAAGGAGAAGATGCTGCCGCTCCACGAGTTCCTCAGACTTGTCAACACGGACGTCGACCACGTGATCTTCCAAGAGCGCTCGTCCATGCTGTCGGAGGACGAGCTGCAGTTCTACATCGACCAGTACGCACAGAGCAAGTTCACGAGCGCCAACTGGGTCTACGCGACTAAGAAGATTGACTTTGAGACGGAGAAGGACCTGCCCGGCACAATCGAGCACCCCGCACTGTTCATCGGCGCAGCGGACGACCCGGTGCTGAAGCCGGAAATGGCTAAGGATATGCCTAAGGTGATCCCGAACGTGCAGATGGAACTCGTAAAAGATGCAGGCCACTGGGTCCTGTTCGAACAGCCCGAGGCCGTGAACGCCATCCTGTCGGAGTGGCTGGCCAAGGTCACTAGCATCCCGTGAAAAGACGAAAACGTCAAATGCTAACCAGCTTGGCGCACGCACTACATGTAACTCAAATCCTATAAAGACCATGAACATACGTGGTTCACTGACCTTGGTCTCCCCCAGATTGTTGATGAAAACGCTTGTTGCAACGGAAACACCTGACACCTGATAACGTCTGATCCGTGCTTTCCTGCACCGCACGCTGGTGATCTCTTCATTCGCGATTCTTCCGTCCGCTCAGCACATCGATCAATTCCAGGAGCCATGGCGTCTCCCCAAGAAAGCGCGCTGTCTCCGTTGGTGTCTGCCAAAGGCGTGAGCACGCAGCGCCACATCGAGGCCTTCTACTCCAGGTCAAAGCACTATGGTGTCTCGCACAAGGCTGCCATCTCCACTGGGATCACCGTCGAGTACGCAATCCACAAGAATGACGCTAAGGTCGACGGTGCGCTGGAGGAGCGCGTGATTCTCATCATGGGCTTCATGACGATCAAGGAGGCGTGGACGCCGCTCATTGACATGTTGCTGCACAAATGGGGCGACGCCGTCGACCGCAAGCGCAACGTGAAGCTGGTGAGCTTCGACAACCGCGGGCTGGGAGGCTCCGATGTGCCCTGGTGGCGCTACACCACGAGCGGCATGGCACAAGACGCCTTGGCGCTCATGGACTACCTCGAGTGGGACACTGCTCACGTTGTCGGCATCAGCATGGGCGGTATGATCTCGCAGGAGCTCGCGCTGTCAGCTCCAGCGAGAGTCCAGTCGCTCACACTGATGGTGACCACACGCGGCAAGTTCGTCGAAGACCCGCGATCGAAGGAGCCCATGAGGGAGAGCCTGAACGCCAAAGAAGCTGCGGACATCGCCAGGTCACAGCTGAAGCTGCTCTACTGCGACGAGTATCTTGATCAGCCGATGGCTTTCGGCGGCAATACGAGGCGTGAAGTCATGTACGAGTACCTGGAAGATCGCGCCAAGACGCGCGTGAAGCCGACGTACTTGGGATTGATCAACCAGCTCTTGGCAGTCCGAACGCACTGGATCTCGGACGAGCGGCTCGCAGCTATCAACGATGCCGGCTTTCCTGTTCTTCTCATCGGCAGTGCGATGGACATCCTCATTCCGCCCCGTGAGATGCAGACGCTGCGTGAACATTTGAAGGGAGACCACGTGGAGACGCTCTTCTTCGAGCAGGGCGGCCATGGTGTTATTATGCAGTACCCGGAAGAGATCGCAGACAGTTTGACGAAGCTGTTTCTCCGTTGCTGAAGTGTTGCCAAGGAGCGATAAAGAGTCGAGGCAAAAGAGTTCTCTCTTACGAATCTTCTGTTTGGTAGTTCGCCGAGGTGTCCCCGTGTCGTTCGAGCCCTCCAGACCACTGAAATGCTCCACAGCAAGAGTGCAGTCTGCCGGAGTGTTAGTTCCCCCCCCCCCCCTCTTTGTTGCTTTCGCGCTCTTGAACTCCCAACATGAATTCCGCCACCTGCAAATGGAGCTGTCCGTGGGAGGTGCCGATCGAGCACCAGCGATGCTCTCTAGGCACGCCGGCGAACGGGAATGGTCTCGGCGCGTGCGTCGCAATATCGAAGTGGACAATCAAGGCGATGGCAACGCGCCTTATCACCTGCCGAGAGTCTCGAGACCGCAGTACGATACTGGTAGTATCCCCACAAAACCACAATGCAATGGTAGCTTGAATCGTGGCGACGGCGAGTTTCCTCCAACCAGAGATGCCAACTGTAACTAAAAAAGTTTTTCACGCCATCGTTGTGATCCGGTCAGGCCGCACAGTACTCGTCTCGTTTGCGAGGTCCAATGACAACACATGGCTCGATACCACCCAACTGATCCCGTCGTCAATGGCGCCACATGCGAATGCCGAGGACCTCCCGATGGCACTAAGAAATCGCCCGCAGCGCGCGCACTTCTCGACAGCATGAAGGTTCCGATGGCGATTCCAGTCGTCGCCTCTCCGGGGTTTACCTCGGATCGGCACATGGAGGCGCTGCTCTCGACGCCCAAGCACTTCTCGGAAGACCACGTGCACATGGCCAAAGTGGCCACGGGGATCCAGATGGAGTACATGCTGGAGACCAACGCCGACGCTCAGAGCTCGTTCTGCCGTCACTTGCCCGAGGAGCGGTTGGTGCTGATCATGGGCTTCCTGCAGCTGAAAGAGCTGTGGGGCCCCGTGATCGACATGCTGCTGCGGAAATGGGACGCCAAGAAGCAGGGCCGCAACCTCACCATCCTTACCTTCGACAATCGAGGCGTGGGCGGCACGGACGCGCCCCTGGGGCGATACACGACGAGTCAGATGGCGGAGGATGCCATGAGTTTGCTGGACCACCTCGGATGGGAGTCGGCGCACTTTGTCGGCATCAGGTGAGCTAAAGCAAGACTGCACACCCGTTGTGATATCCCATGGTATCCGCTGGACGATCGATCTTTCATGCTGACGCAGTGTTGCTGTCTATGTTCGTAGCATGGGAGGCATGATCTCCATCGAGCTTGCCTGCACCTTTCCGGAGCGTGTGCAGTCATTGTCGCTGCTGGTGAGCACGCGAGGCAGGTACCTTCCGGACCTGCGTTCAATGGTGCCGCTGCTCGGTGCCATCTTCTCGCCGACCCAGACGGGCGTCGTCAAGAACACCGTGTCGCTCAACTACCCGTCGGACTTCCTGGACCGCCCCATTGGTGACCGGGACGTGCGCAGCGTGCTGGAGCGCCACTACGCCACGCTGCCGAACCGGCACAAGCCGGCGGGGTACAAGGCGCTAGTGTGCCAGGGGCTGGCCGTGCAGACACACTACGTATCGGACGAGCGGCTGGACGCGATCTCCAAGGCGGGCTTCCCCGTGCTGGTGGTCGGCAGCATGCGGGACATCCTCATCCCACCCGAGGAGTCCGTCAAGCTGCTGCAGCGGCTACCCGGTGAGCAGGTGCGCTCGTTCTTCTTTAAAAACGGCGGCCACGGGATCGACACACAGTTCGCCGAGGAAGTGGCCGACGGACTCGTGGGGACCATGCAGCGCGCGAGGCTGTAGATGGGCAAATGTATTCAATCAAAAAGGTATTTTGCGTGACGAGGCATTCGAGTGAGGCTGAGACTGTGAGCTGCCAGCTGGGCAGGGCAAGCAGGTGGCGGTGCTTGCAGCAGCAACAGCATTGCCACGTGTATCCATCCGTGCAGGGGTCCGTGCAAAGGGATCCTTTCTTCGAGACTGCAGGCATAATCGACCGACCGCCATTCGAGATCGATCGTTGAAAAATTCAACCGAAATATTTGGCGCGATTTCGGTGGAGCCCTGCATCATGCTTCGAGAAAGAGAAGAAGGCTGCCACCCAGCCGTGCTATCTTCCTCGCTTCTTCAGTGCGTGGAGCCGTCGAGTTGCTGTGGATCGGCCATGGGGAGCGCAGATTTCTGGACATGATTCGAGCCCGTGCTGAAGCGCGGCTATCTGCACAGCGGCGCGGATCTGTCGGCGTCCCGAACCAACTGTCACATTCTGTGTTTTCAGCCAATAGATGTTGCGTAACACACCTTTTTGACCAGTAGATGGAAGGTCAAAATGGGACGCAGGGTTGCAGCGAAAGCTCGAAGGTGCGGTAACTCGCCAGAGTCGGTTCACACAATCTCCGAGACAACAATAGAATTCCTCAGTCTTCAAATCGGCCAGCTGCAAGCAGGTGAGTGAGTGCCTTCTATCGTCACACCCGCCGCCATGAGGGAGACCCTGCCGTCCACGCGCATGAGCATGTCGCTCATGAACCAGGCGGACCCAAACGGGCGCGATCTGCGGCTGTGGCTGCTCTCGGCCGCCACGCACCAGGGCGTGACGTACTACCGCATCGCGGGGCGCTTCGCGTCCAGCGGCCAGACGTGGGAGGTGAGCCATCGCTACTCGGAGTTCCTCAAGCTGCGCGACCAGCTCGTCAAGTTCCTGTCCTCGTCCACGGACAAGTGTCCGGGCTGCCGCAACTACCTGCACTCGATCCAGCGCTTCGACTTCCCCAAGAAGCACCTGTTCGCGTCGCGCGCGCCGCCCGTCGTCAACTACCGCGTCAAGGCTCTGCGCTCGTTCCTCAACCTGCTGGCCTCGTGGGCCTTCTCCAGGACGCCCAAGTGCCCCACGTGCGGGGGCTATGCCTTCGACGTGGTGCGCAACTTCGTGCTCGAGGGGGACGACCTCTCAGCCGACGCTGACATGAGCTCCATCCGCGAGTCGGTCAGGGTCGAGGCCTTCGCCGAGCACAACTTGGCCAGCGCCCGCGGCCCCACGCACACGCGCACACACAGCTGGATGACGGCGAGCTCATTGGGCGACCTGGATATGACGCAGAGCATGTACGTGCCACGGCAGCCGAGACCGAGCCAAGCACCCACACTGGGAGACGCGCACCAACAAGCGAGAGCGAGCCAGAAGCAACCGGCGAGAGCCCATGAGCAGCCCAAGCCTCAGCCGAGGGCCACGCACGAGCAGCCCAAGCCGAAGCCAAGAGCCACGTTGGAACAGCCCAAGTCGACGTATCAACGCCAGCCGTCCACGGAGAAGCGATATCAGCATCAACGCAGTCGCCACGAGGATGACGACCCGTACGACGCCTTCAACGACTACTTGCCGGAGAAGCAGTCGAAAGTAAAGAAGGCCACCCAGGCCAACATGGAGCAGCGAATCCAGAACGGAAAGTTCTCGTCTCGCCCGCTGCAGGAAACGATCGAGGAGAGGCAACGCCGCCGCCAGCAAGAGGCGGAGCGGGAGGAGGAGGCCAACTCGTTTCAGCAGAAGCTGCGGAAGCACCGCAGCGAGCCACGCAACTTGTCGGCGCGTCGTCCGCTGGCGGAGAGTGAGCTCTCGGTGGGCACGAGCGCCTTTGAGAGCCCACACTCGAGCAGGAGAGCGCCCAGTCGTGGCGGGTCCAACGCCGAAAGCTTCATCTCGGACGTGAGCATGGCGGCCGAGCCCATCTTCGTCCATGGCGACGAGCTGCAGCGCTACGGTCTCTCGGACGATGAGCGCAAGGCCCGCAGCGCAGCCAGCAGCAGCGTGTACTCGGGTGACGACGAGCTCGAGCTCACAGGAGTGGCCATGGCGTCGCCCCCGCGCATGAGCAAAAAGAGCAGCGCCGACAACTTGTGGCAGCCTTGGGAATTGGCCCGAGTGGCCTAGGCAGGCTGCATGGACACCTGGCATACCCAAACTTTATTGCCAGGTACATTTTATTCATTCGTCGGCGTCGCACCAAGGAAGAACGAGCGAGAAGTATCTTTCTGCAGCATTGGGTGGCATGACAATACAACAACTACAGGGAACCTTGAAGTGCTTCGTTCGTGATCAACGTGAATCCAACCTAGTGTCGGACGCTTGAGTTTACGCTTGCAGAGGCACTTGGAGCCACGAAGCCAGCGGTACTGAAAATCGTCGAGAAACAACGATGCCGTGCGTCGTCCGCGGATGTGGACCAACACTTCTTCGTTGTACTTGCCGGAGAGCTGCAGCCGAGAAGTTGGCCGAGCCAACGATTACCTGCTCTCCATCGGCGACCAGGTATTTTGTGTGCATCTTCTCCGTCCTGGCCCGTCGGTAGTTGACCTCAATCAGGTCGCTGTTGATGAACTTCCTTATCCACTTCGGATGCGCGTAGGCTTGCGCGTAGTCGACGTACAGACGCACGTGGACGCGGCGCTTGGCCGCCGCCAGCACCGCCTCTCCGAGCTCGTCGTCCGTTAGACTTGATACGGAGATGCAGAGCGTGTGCGTAGCGCTGTTGATGACCCCAATCAATGTCGACGACAGCGTCTTGGGCGCGGGGTTCGACGCTAAAACGGCAGCCTCGGGCGCGGTGGAGGCGGGCGTGGTCACGGGCAAGGTTGCGGCTGCAGTGTGCAGCAGACCCCCCTCAAAGTGATAGAACCGCTAATGACTACCGTCTTACCCCGCAGCCTAGGCGTTTATTCGAATATTTTAGTTTCAAAAATCACAGAGAAAAAATCGATTATAGCGCGCATCGAAGTACAACGCTTGCAAATTTCAGCTTAAATTTGCTTGTCGTGCCAGGGTCAACGCCAGCCAGTGGCTTGGCTTGCAGCGACTGAGTCCATTGCAAGCTGACACGGTTTTCATTATCCAATCTAAAGCGATGACCTCAGCCAAAATGAAGCAGAAACGCCGGAGCTTCAACATCAAGGACAAGCTGGCTGTTATTGCAGAGCACGAAGGGGGCGTAACCGGCAGTGGTTTTCATGCACTTGGTATCAAGCACGACGTCGCTCCAGGGACATTGAGAGGATGGTGGAACGAGCGGCACAAGCTCCAGGAGGCCTCCAAGAATCTTCAGGTCGCAACTCAGACCGTGCGGTGGCTAGGAGGTGGCGGGTGTGGCCCCAAGCACGGCGATGTGGAGGAGCGACTACACGCTTGGGTTCTCGATCGGAACGCTAAGGGGCTACGGGTGAAGGACGGCTACATACGGCTGCAAGCTCAGAACATCTACCGCAAGCTCCACGGCGTTGATGCGCCTAAATTTGACGCGTCGACGGGGTGGCTGGCGCGCTTCAAGAGAAGAAAGAACCTCGTCTCACGTCGACAGACGACTACGCGCACGCTTCCCGATGGTGCTGCGGAGATCTGCCGACGATTCAT
>JAABLK010001104.1:0-11108 GCA_012295415.1 Phytophthora chlamydospora | reverse complement strand
TACAAGGAATGCACATTGAAAGCTGGTGCGACGGCGCCTTCGGAGGGATGCTCGGTGGTGTGCAACCGCAGCCACTCGACTGATGCCACGGACTGCGAAGAGAGCTGCGAGTGCACTGTGAGCTCGCACAGCGCCACCACGTGCTGGATGCTGTGCGTTTTGGACCTGGACTCGTGCGACGTCGACGGACAGTCTTGCTCGGGCCAGGCCAAGGTGTGCGACGCCACGTCGGCACCCGCGGCAACGACGGCTGCCCCCACGACCGCGGCTCCGACCTCCGCACCGGCGACCACTTCGGCCCCGACTTCGGCGTCGACGCCAACCACGGCCTCGCCGTCCACCCCGTCCTCGGATTCGACCCCTTCGACGGCCACCACGGCCCCGTCGTCAAGCACCACTCCGTCTACAGACGAGACTCCTTCAACCACGACGATTGCTCCTTCTTCAGGCTCGACCCCTTCCGCGTCGGACGAAGAGCGCGACGCATCGACCGAGACGCCCGGATCGACCACGACGGCTCCCCCCACTTCTTCGGTATCCACGGCGTCAAGCACCACTGGATCCTCATCGACGGGCACCGGTACCGAGACCGCCCACGGCGTGTGCTAAGACCAGTTGGTAGACCTTCTCTTATCACCAGCTTTTCAGCAACCCCATTCAATCCATGTATCTTGCGTTGTAAGCTCTTCTTTTCGATCTGTTCCCATCCATCCGATCCATTCACTTCAACTTGCGTAAAGTTGCGTAGTCGCCTCCTAAGTTGCTGAATGTAAGTTGCTACTCAAACTGCCATTTGCTCAAATCTCCCCATGAGTGGTAAGCTCTGCATGGACCCGGCCCTTCCTCCCCCCATTCTGCCTCCTAACGCTCGTCTTTCTCCACGGCAGGCAGCCACGAAGTGATCGAGCTGCTCACCAGCAGCGACGAGTCCTCCAGCAGCGACTCGGAGCCTCGTCGCGCCCAGCAGAGTCCAAGCAGTGAAGAGGAGGAGAAGCAGCAACTCAAACCCAAAAAGCGCCGCCTGGTGCGTGTCTCGCACGGCGTACGCGTCTCCAACACCCGTCGGAGGAAGCGCGTGGCTTCCAGCGAAAGCGAGAGCAGCCACGCGAGCGACAGCAGCGAAGAGGAGCGCCGCCTCTTAAAGCAACTTAAGAAACCCAGGGCAAGCCCACCAGCGCCTAAAAGGGCTCGAGTTGCTGCAGCATCCGATTATTTTGCGAAGACGACTCGAACGCGCCCTGACCGGCGCGCGGACGGCGAGATGCGCCAGATCACCGAAGGAATGAATTTCAGTGAGCTGCAGGCGCAGCAGCAGTTGATGGCGCGATTTCAGAACCAGAACCGGCGAAAAGGCTCGGCAAAGCAGCATACGGAGGCCACTCCGGCAAAAAAAGCTCCGGTGGCTCATGCTTTTAGTGATTCGGCTAGACGCGCGTCGACGGACTCGAGGCATTCGGCGAAAAAGGCGAGTTCTAGTGAGTCGCAGGCCCAAGACCGAGCGATGGCGCAGTTTCACATGCAGAAAGCGAGAAAGTCGGCGCCGGCGGCCCCGACGCGGAGATGCGAGAGCGAGAGTGAAGAGGTCGATGAAAGCGAGGAGAAAGACGAGGAGTGGGAGGAGTTCACGCGGAAGTCGGCGATCAGAGAGGCTGCGCGAAGGAGCATTGGCGTAGTGAAGGAACCCGCTGATACGCGTCGCCAAGACCGCGAGTCTCCACCGACTCGTACGATCTCCAAGAGCCGGAGACCAGTTGATAAGCAGCAAGTGGCTCGGAAAAGCGCGTTTTCGAATCGGCCAAAGGAGCACAAGACAGTGGAACGAAGTAAAAGGAAGCGGCGAGTCGTGCTTGGCAAGTCTCGTAGCTCGAGTGAAGAGGAGAGCGAAGTAGAGAGCGAAGAAGAGAGCCAAGAGGAGAGCCAAGAAGAAAGCGGAGAGGAGGTCGTGAGACGCCGTAAGCAGCCGCCAGAGTCCAGCAAACCCAAGCAGCGGGTTGCTCCAAGGACATCACGAAGTAGCTCGAGTGAGCGGGAGTTTGAGTTCCAAGACGAAAGCGAGCTGGAGAGCGAGGACAACGACGTTGTGATTGTCGACCCGCCAGAGCCAAAACGTCAAGAAACCCCGAGATCTCACAAGCCGAAGGCTCCGAAGCAACCGGAAGTTCCTGCGAAGTCGAGCAAGCGCCAGTCTGACAGTCCGCCACGCGCAGTTGAGGCTCCACAAGGTGCGGCGCCGGACTCCCTGAGGGCTGCTACGCACGGGAGGAGTGAGAATATCGCGGAGAAAATGTCGATAGAGGAGCTCCAGGCCCAGGAAAAAGCGCTGCATTTTTTTCACGCTCAGAAACGACGTAATAACGCGGGCGCATCATCGACAGGGCGCAAGGGAACGCACGTTACGAATGGAGGAAGTGGAGTGAATGAAGCAAACGGGGCACACAGTGCAAGTGGCAGCAACTCGAGTGGTTCGGGTCGTCGTGCTCGCATGGGGATCAGCCAGACGGCGATGCCAGACACCTCCGCGTCGCTATCATTTGTCGCCCCGCCGCCTCGAAGCGGGATAGCGACAGTAAACACCCAATCCGTGTCACGAGCTGGGACTTCTGCTACAGAGGAGAAAGCTGCGAACCCAGTCGTACATTCCACAGCCTGGAGACGACTGGTGTTCGAAGAAGCACCGCCGAACATCCTTCACGCTGTATCAGCGATCCCGTATTCATCAGGTATGCACCAGCGGACTTTTTCCAAGTGGGTTGCGCGTGATTTCATCGCTTGCCGTGGCTGTTTGCTGTCTTAGGATTCGATAAGCCTCTCTGGGAGTATGACCCAGCCGGGAAACTCAAGAGGAAATGCAGCTTCGTTGCGTCGTTGGGGCAAGGCGTTGCCATTACCGAGGACAACTTCGAGAACCAGGTGCGTCGACCCCTTCTCCAGCAAGCTGTCCGTGCGATTCGCGCAAGTTGTTGACGCTTTGCTGTGCTGTGATGGCAGGCACCGGTGCAAAAAGACGTTGACCGTCAAGTGGCCGAGCTGATGGAGAAGGAACTGCCGTCCATTAAAGAGTGCCATGCGAGCCGAGTGGCTTGTATCCTGAAGGAAACGCGGACGCAGTTGAAGGAGTATCTTAAGGCTCACCAAGTTCTTCGTGGGGAACTGTACAGACGCTTGCAGTGGTCGGAGATTGCGAGTGAGTAGCTTTGTGCTTTGTTTCTTAGATGCAGTGATGAGTTTGGAGGTGAAGGACTGACGCGTGCTGATGTCCTCGGGGCCAGATCACCAGGCCTGGCTGGATATTTCCCCGATCGAGCGCGTTACGGCGAAGCGCATGGCGCAAAACCCGACGCATACAGTCCAGCCGTACAATTCTTTGGTCGGAGACGTGCGGTACATTATGTATCGGGACCAAGCGGCTTTCGCGTCGTGGGTGTGCCCGGAAACCGTGACCCACCTGTCGAACGACATCACCGCGATTCGCCGGTCTTTCACTATGATTGGGGTTCGCAAGAATGCGTTCGTTGAGGACGACCCGCTTCTGCGCTACGTGCCCTACTTGGGCGATGGAGAGCGGATGGTCATCGACAACGACCTCTACAAGGAAACGACCATGAGCAAGGAGCGCCGGATCGCGGTCTTTGGGGAGGGAGAGGAGTTGAAAGTGCTCAATCCGGGCGCGCGAGATGACGAGATGATGGAGTACCTGCTGCGAGTGATCGTGGGCAAGTGCGGCGGCTCCGAGCAGGTCTTTCTCGCCCTTCAACATGTTGCAGGCTTCGATCGCCCACGCGTTGATTACTGCGAAATGATGGAGTTGAACGCAGCGGAGAGGCGGACAGCAAGGCGGATGGCTCAAGTTCGAAAGGTGATGCTTGAATCGCCAAGCGAGTCACCGCAAGTATCGAAGGTGCTGCAGGAGCTGGCGCAGTCGTACTGGTTTCTCCGCGGTTCGTCGGAGCCTCAGTCGTTGGCGCAGAGACTTCAGTCGCCTGTGTCCGTGTTCGAATCGAGTTACGCGGAATGCCCCGAGGCGCTTGGCATTCGCGATCGCGATACGTACGAAGGGCTGATCGAGTGGCATCGCGACCTGTTCTGCCGACGATGCTACACTTACGATTGCTCGGAGCACGGGATTCAGAACCCGCAGCGGTGCTATCGAGCGGATCCGATCTATCCGATGGTAACGGCGCCGGGCATTGTGCTTGCGAGGCAAGAAGCGCCAGTACAAGACAGCGCGGAGAACTCTTCCGCGTCTCCGACGGAAGTGATCGAGTTGATGAGCAGTTCGTCGTCAGGAGACGAGAACCAGGAAAGCAAGAACGAACCAGGTTCAGACGCAGTGGAGCAGCCGAGTGCGCACCCAGTGGCAGCGTATCGCCGCTCAAGACGAGCGCAGACCCGGATCAGTTCGTTGGCCAGCAAAAGCCTGGAAACGCAGGAGAAGATGCTGGAAACCGAGCGGCTGGCGCAGTTGGAGAAGCGGAGAAAGCGCCGCGAAAAGTTTGCGCGCGCGGCCGATAACTCGGAGTACCTGGACAACTCGTACGTTCCTGCGATCACCGCGACGCTCAAGAAGCTGCTGTCCAAGTCGCAGCCGTGCAGCGCCTCGTGCTGGCTGTCCACTGGCGACCAGGGGCCCAGCAAAGACGTGGCGCTTCTTAGCCGCGTTGATTCGGTGCTCGTGCGAAAACTGGCGGCGACTTTCGGGCCAAACGCGTGCGTGGTTTCCTCCATGGTCAAGAGTCCCAGGTGCACATGTGCGCAGATCGCCAAGTTCTTGGCTTTCGAGAAGAAACGGAGAGATAGCGGCGACGACTTGATGCGGGAAAACGGGTCCTCGACGCCGGCGGAGACGCGACGAAAGGGAAGACGCCAGGGCGGACGAATGGCCTCGAACAGGTCGCTGGCGCAGCGTGTCGGCTCGCGGGCGCGAAGCTACGACCGCGAGAAGAAACTGAGCTACAAACCCTGCAACCACGACGGCGTGTGCGATGAGAAATGCGACTGTACGTCGCGAGGCCACTCGTGCAACAAGGCGTGCTCGTGCTCGCGCGACTGTCCCAACCGCTTCCAGGGCTGCAAGTGTTCGACCGGGAATTGCCACACTTCAGCGTGTCCGTGTTGGAGCGCTGGACGCGAGTGCGAGCCAGACTACTGCTTCACCTGTGGCGCCAGCGACGCGGCCGTGATGGCGTTCCACGCCGAATTCAAGTGTCGAAGCAGCTACGACATCAACATCTGCCTGAACGTGAACATGCTGCGCGGAAGCATCCAGAAGAAGGTTGGCGTCGCTTTCTCCGCGACGCACGGGTGGGGCGCGTACGCTCTGGAGCCGATCCGCAAGGACGAGTTCGTGCTGGAATACACTGGCGAGTTGATCACGGACGAAGAGGCCGAGCGGCGAGGAGCGATCTACGACCGCCAGTCGTTGAGCTACCTCTTTGGCGTCAACAGCGAGTACGTCGTTGATGCCGCGAGGAAAGGCAACAAGGCCAAGTTTGCCAACCATCGCGAGAAAGACGCCGCCAATCTGGACGTGAGGATCATCGCTTCCAACGGAGAGCACCGCATCGGGCTCTTCGCACGAGAGGCGATTGAAGTGGGCGCGGAGCTCTTTTTCGACTACGGCTACACGCACGAGACTGCCCCAAAGTGGAGCCAACACGGACAGCAGCAGCCCGAGCAGAAGCGATATGACATTGTCGATGACGAGAACGAATGGGAGTACGTGGCTGGGCTGCGCAGTGCGGACTATTGGGAGGTGGGGTGTGATTTTGTTCACTAACGTTGTGTATTATCAACACTTGCAGGCAATGGGAGTGACCGAGCGATTCTGCGGTTGGGCTTGGCGACTTGTGTGTGTGTATCCCTACGATATCCGGTACTGAGTAATGTTGGTTTGGTGTTCACGTCTGTCTTCGTAGTTCTTCTGTGTGTTCTTTGAACCCACTTCATGGGGAAATGCTGGGGACAATTTGTGCTCCGAGCTGCTTGTGGCCCGTCATCAGCTCTTTCGTGTTCCAGAAATGACTGCAAGTGCGCCCATAATCCTCGAGATTGTGCACTTGCGTCGATTATGCGTTGTGCTTCAGGTGCTTAGACTAATGAAGGAAGCATCTGTCGTCCAAGCCCCGTCCGAACAGCTCACGAGCTCACGAGTCACGACCAAGTTCACTTTCCCATTTGCCTCCTACCCAGCAACACCACCACTACCCCCTCCCAGCCAAGTCACCATGTCGACTGCCACTGCAACGCCGGCCAAGATGACGTACCGCTTCCTCGGCAACTCCGGGCTGCTCGTGTCCAAGATGGCGCTTGGCAGCTGGATGTTCTTCGACGACAAGAAGACCGTCGACGCCTGGTACGAGATGATGCAGATCGCCTTCCAGCACGGCGTCAACTTCTACGACAACGCCGAGGTGTACGGCAACGGCCAGGCCGAAGAGGTCATGGGCGCCGCCATTCAGCGCGGCATCGCCGACGGCGTCTGGACCCGCGAGGACCTCGTGGTCACCACCAAGATCTTCATGGGCGCCAAAGGCTGGGAGGAGTCCGGCCCCAACGCGCAGGGCATCAGCCGCAAGCACATCGTCGAGGGAACGAAGGCGTCGCTCCGCCGCATGCAGCTCGACTACGTGGACGTCATCTTCTGCCACCGACCCGAGCCGTACACGCCCGTCGAGGAGACCGTGCGCGCCATGAACTACGTGATTGAGCAGGGCTGGGCCTTCTACTGGGGCACGAGCGAGTGGAACGCCTCCGCCATCGTCGAAGCGTGCGAAGTGGCCGACCGCCTGGGCTTGATCCGCCCCATCGTGGAGCAGGCCCAGTACAGCCTCATGGAGCGGTCCAAGGTGGAGTTCGAGTTCGCGCCGCTCTACAAGAAGTACAAGCTGGGTCTCACGACGTGGGCCCCGCTCGCCAACGGAATCCTCACGGGCAAGTACAGCGGCGGCGTGCAGGAGGGCACGCGCTTCGCCGACGCCTTCTTCAAGAACATCTTCGGTGACACGTTCGAGGACCGCGTGGCCAAGGCGGACAAGCTGATGGCCATCGCCAAGGAGCTGGGCTGCTCCCTGGCGCAGCTGTCCATGGCCTGGTGCATCTCGAACGAGAACGTGTCGACGGTGCTCGTGGGTGCCAGCCGTCCGTCGCAGCTGGAGGAGAACCTCAAGGCCATCGAGATCGTGGACAAGTTGACGCCGGAGGTCAAGGCCCGAATGGACGCGATCGCGACGTGCGCGCCGCAGGTGCCGCAGCTGGACCAACTGGCCACGTTCCGCGCTCGCTGGCTGTAGATCCGTTGCTGGTCGTGTGAAGGAGTGTGGACGTAGCCATCATGTTAGACGTGTCGTTGACCCCCCACTGTGCTCAACTCGCGCCATAAGAGCAATGAATGAACGCCTTTGCTCGATCTTACTCACTTCATTAGGAGATGCCAACCAACCTTCTCGTCACACACCCCGATCGCTCATCGTTTCGTCTTGAACTGCTCTGTCCTCGTCTTCCATCGGCAGTTGATTGCCGTCTTTGCCTGTTCCGCTGCTCCCCGTTCTCTCTGCTTCAACCCCCTGGTCCACTGATATCTCAATGAACGAGGAGCGCTTCCACCACGTCTTCTCCAGTCTCCACTGGATCCCTCGGCTCTTGAACTTCTTCTGGTCGTTCAGCCGCCTCAGCTGTAGCTGCAGTCGGCTCTCTGCTTCCTGCACCTGCGTCGCTGCGCAGTACAGCGACAGCCCCAAAGTGCACACGCAGCAGCCGTAGCCGAAGCCCTTGCAGGGCAGACACGGCCAGTGGTCCATCAGTGCGTCGTTGATGGTGGTCATGGCCTTGGAGAAGTCCTCGGGCGTCAGCAGCGCCACCAAGCGCTCGTTGTCCGGAAACTCGTCATCGTAGCTGGACGCCAACCCGGTCACAAACACCTCGCCCGTAGGCTTGAGCACCGCCAAGCGCTCGCGGTTAGAAGCACTCGACATTGATTGAATGACTATCAAAGCAGAAAATTCTCTCGTTCACATCTTTCAATACACATAAGTCTGTGTACAGTAGATGGACAGATACCAAATGTAAGTGGTATGAAAACATGGCGCTTAGTTATGAGGAACATTGTACGAATAACGAAGAGCTCCGTTCGCGTCGTTTCGCGGGCACAAGCCGAAGGAAGTGCCAAGGTGGACGAGAAGATGCCCAAGGACTCACTGGACGGCATTCGCTCGCCGAGGTCTCATCATGGATCGCGAGGAAACAGTGTCCACTTGTCGGAGCCATCGTCTCGAAACTGGTACCTGCATCGACTGTACCTGCGTTCCGAGTTCAAGGAGTGTCTGCGTGTGATCGAGGGAATTCTGAGAGAGCACCAAGGACTGAGTGAGTACCCGCTGTACGTGAAGGCACTGATCCTGCGCCAGTCCGGGAGGATCCAGGAGAGTCTGCAGCTTTTTCAGACGGCAGCGTGCCTTAATCCGGAGAACAAGGAGAACCTCAAGCAGGTGGGGCGCTCGCTGTATCTTCTGGGCAAGCACACAGCCGCCATTGAAGTGTACGAGGAGATCTTGACCATGGGGCGTGTGGACGACTGGGAGATCTACCACAGCATCGGGCTTTGCCACATGTACCTCAAGGACTATGACCGTGCGGCGCAAAACTTCCAGCGAGCCAACACCATCAACCGCCACGACGCCACCTTCTTGCAACTCGGCAAGGTGCACACGCTACGAGAGGACTTCAAGGCAGCGATCAGCGTGTATCTGGAGGCGCTGGAGTTCTCACCTGAGAACCCAGAGATCCTAACGACCCTCGGTCTGCTGTATCTGCGTGTGGGCGAGAACTTCCGCGCCTTCGACTACTTGGGCAACTCGCTAACGCATGACCCTCGAAACCCGAAGACGATCCTCGCGGCAGGCTCCATCATCCAGGACCACGGAGATATGGACGTCGCGCTCGTCAAGTATCGAGTGGCTGCGGCTCAAACGCCGAACTCAGCGCAGCTCTGGAACAACGTAGGCATGTGTTTCTTCGGCAAGCAACGCTACGTGGCGTCTGTGGCCTGCCTCAAGCGCGCGCTGTACCTGGATCCGTTCGAGTGGATCACGTCGTACAACCTGGGACTCGTGCACCTCAACACGGGCCAGTACGCGTCGGCCTTCCACTTCTTCAGCGCCGCCATCAACCTCAAGCCAGACTTCCCGAGCTCGTACATGTACCTGGCCATCACGCTGAGTCGCCTGGACGACTTTGAGAACGCCTGCAGCGCATTCGACAAGGCCATCGAGATGGAACGGTACGACCACGAGGCTATTGAAGTCTCCGATAGTATAGCTGCCGCGTTACTGATGCTGCTTCTGTGCTGTGCTTGCGGTGCCTTGAGGAACTTGGTAGTGATCACATGTTCCACCTCAACTACGCCATCACGCTCTACAACAACGACGAGATGGAGCGCGCCAAGGTGCAGTTCGACCGCTTCGAAGAGATCTTCGAGGCTCTCGATGAAGAGGCTCGCTCCGCCGACCCAGAAGTGCAGGAGCAGCGCCAAGCGCTCCTCAATGCACTGGTGGACTGATCTGTCCTCCTAGGATACCATGTGGACGAAACGTCCATCCACGCGACACGTTTCCATTAATAGCCAATCAAATACATTCTTGAAGCTGATTGGTGGAGACTCCTCATTTTTTGAATCCGTCGAGCAGCAAAAACACATCGGAGGATCATGGGCGGCGACGGTGTGTTGGATGGCAGCCCTGAGCGTCTCCGCTGCGCTTCAGGGCGATATTGACGGCCCATTGTGTGCGCCTGTGTCTTAGGATGCCAGTGTGAAAGTCTTGAGGACAACCGCGTCGTGCGTCAGCAGCGCTGGCGGGAGTTGTGCGCCAAGTTCTACTACGACCAGGACGAGGCGGCCAAGCGCGTGTTGGACTTCTTTGAGGGCTGCAAAGTGGACGAAATCAGGTGCGTTGCGTCGGGTTTTCTTGAGAGTTTCAAAGGTTTGTGGAGGACCTTCTTGGCTAAGCGTTTTTGCGCTGGTGCTGTTGCTGGCAGCATCTCGACTGTGGAAGAGACTGGAGCTGACGAGCAGTTCAATGAGCTCGTGACGCTGCTGGGGCTGCAGAAGTGCATGGCTCCTGGCCACGGAGACCAGTTTAACGAGAAGTGAGTGGTGCTCTGGGGCTGTTGGATTGATCAGAAACTGACGGTGAAGGTGTTGCGGGGTGGTAGTATTCAGATGCTGGAAGTGGTGAAGAATGAAGTGCGCGCGGGGTATCACGACCAAGTTTCGAATCAAAGGGTGGGTCGGATTTGAGGTATTCGGGCAGAAGAGTGAGGCGCTGACGCAATAGCTGCAGCATGCAGAGTTTGATGCGAGCGCGAAGGAGAGCCAGGGAACCAATTTCGAGGTGTGGACGGACGACAACGGGCGACAGCAGCTATCCGTGCGGGTACAGCACGATTACCTGCGTACAGTGGAGAACCACACCAAGATGATGGAACGGATGGAGGCGTTCTTCGAAAAGCACCTGCCCAATGTGGGCTGTCATCCTTTCCTGGCGGGGCTGCACGCTGCTCTGCAGTGGAATCTGGAGAGCTCTACCGTTGTCGCGTGGAGACGTATGCGCTTCCCTTTTCCCGCTGTCCGGTGCATCTTGTAAACAGTACTGACTGTTGTTGTGCATGGTGCAGTCTCGGACTCGGTCTTCGTTGAAAGCGGCGGAACCGAATTCACGCACAACGCGCTTGCGCTCCTTGTGCTCGCGCTGAACTTCAACCAGTGCGAAAGCACTGACAGCAGCACCGCGCGCGTGAAGACTCGCGACTGGTATCTGGACCCGTACATGTCGGACCACGACATCCGCCAGCTCATGCGGCTGTTCCCCGCCGCCAAACGCCTCGAGGGGCGACCGACAGGCACCAAGATCCTCACCAAGATGGACCGCGCCAATGTCCACGGACAGCTAGACGAGAACCCCAAGTTCTTTGATCGTTGGTGCGTCGTGCTCTAGACTGCCTACAGCAACAACAAGGCCTTAAATCCAAGTTGAAGCCCCAGAAAACGTGTTCATTCATTGCTCTTATGCGCGTGAGTTGAGCACAGTGGGGGGGGGGGGGGGTTAACGACACGC